>JAHIAM010001641.1:0-39320 GCA_021605205.1 Aegilops longissima
TTAATACAATTCAAGCATGAATAATAAACATTTATCATGATATAAGGAAATAAATAATAATTTTATTATTGCCTCTAGGGCATATTTCCTTCAAAACCACTCACCCCGGGCCCGGGCACCTCGTCTTGAGTTTCTAGTCGTCGGCGGGTTTTTTAAACCGTGAAAAACTCTGAGGCGGGGGCGATTGGCCGACATGGAAAAATGCGGGAAGGCTGGTGGGGGGCTGGAGATGCTCGAGGCTGTTGTACCTTCTTCTACCTGACGGTACTCCGTATTTTTTACTAATAAATAAAGATTAGGATCTTACTTCATCCACTACCCCTCCCAAAACTCATTTAGGTGTGTACCAACATATTTGATGTTTTAGCAAACCAACCTGGATCGTGGATGGACGGTTATCCCAGCCCATCGTGTTCAAATCCTCATGCTGCATTATTTCTAGATTTATTTCAAGATTTTGGCTCGTTTTTTGGGGAGACCTTACAACCCCGATCGCTATATCTCCCATGTGAAGCACCTTAGAGGCATAACCCATTGAAAGCAATGTCCAAGTGAGGTAATCTTCACACAACCCATGTAATACATAAGGAAAGAGATACATAGTTGGCTTACAATACTTCACACAATACATGGGTAAAACATTACATCATCAGATACAATCAAGGTCCGATACGGAACCAAAATAAAAGACTACCCCAAAAGCTACGGATCCCGTCGTCCCACTGGCTCCCTTTGATCAGCTGAAGCGAAACAACACAATGCACAAAGATCTTCATCGAGCTCCTCCTTGAGCTCGGTGCATCCCCTGCGTTCGGCACAAAAGGTTTTAAGTTGTGAGTCAGGGGACTCGCAATCTCACACCGAGATCAAGACTATTTAAGCTTAAAGGTAGGGCAAGGTAGTGAGGTGGAGCTGCAGCAACTATATATGGTGGCTACATCCAAAATGAGGCGAAGAAGAAAGGCAAAACGCGGTCGAACAACTATGATCAAGAAGTGATCACGAACTCCTACCGTCAAACATAACCCGAAATGTTCTCCTCTCGATCAACCCGAAAAGAGACACTCCATTCGCTCGTTGGTGTATTTTAATTAAATCAACCGGGTTTTCTACAAGGACATTAACAAATTCCCATCGCCACATAACCGCGGGCCCTTTGAAAGTTCAAACCCCGGGGTGTCCCAACACCCATGATAAGCTCTCGCGCAAGGATATTCCTTCTCCCGGAAGACCGATCGGTCTGGAATCCGGCTACAAGACATTCCAGCAATAAAACAAGACCAGCAAACCGCCGGATGTGCCGAAAATCGATAGGAGCTGCACATATCTCGGTCTCGGGGGCACCGGATGAGCAGCGTGGGTTGGCATAAACCTGGTTGCCCGAGGGACATCGCTTCGGTTTGGACCAGCACCGAAGGAGAACTGGCCGGGGGCTAAAATAAAGATGACCCTGGGCTAAACCAAGGGAAAAGGGTATAGGTGAGGCAAATGGTAAAACCAATGTTGGGCCTTCGAAAAGTCTTATTCAAAACTTCAAGGGGTCCCATAAATCACCCGACCCGTTAGGGGCAAAAACCGGAACATAACACGGTATGGCGGAAACTAGAGGGGCAAAGTGGAACAAAACACCAGGCATAAGGCGAGCCTTCCACCCTTTACCAAGTATATAGATGCATTAATTAAATAAGATATATTGTGATATCCCAACAAGTAAACATGTTCCAACAAGAACAACATCTCCATGTTCAACAAGGAACAAACTTCATCTTCACCGCAACTAACAACGCTATAAGAGGGGCTGAGGCGGTAACATAGCCAAACAACGGTTTGCTAGGAAAGGATGGTTAGAGGTTTGACATGGCAATGGGGTGGCATGATATAGCAAGTGGTAGGCATCGTAGCAAAGGCATAGCAAAAAGCGAGCATCTAGCAAGCAAAGATAGAAGTGATTCGAGGTATGGTCATCTTGCACGAAATCCATAAGGAAGAAGACGAATCCATGAAGAAGACAAGCGGACGAAGTCGAAAGAATCCTCACAACTCCGAGCAGAACGAAGCTAACGAGAAGAGCAAACCGGAAACAAACAAACAACATAGTAAACAACCATCACATAACATGTCATGATGCACAATCAAGTATGATGCATGTCGGTTTAATGAGGCATGGCATGGCAATATGCAAACAATCCTACAAATTAAGTGGAGCTCAATATGCAACGAATTGCATATTGTGAAACTCACAACATTATTTAGTTCACTCTCGGTTAGGTACTCAACAATATTAAATGTTATTAAACATGGCAAGAGGTGAAGCATATTGAAACTACCTATCTAGGCAAGTTTAAATGAGGCCGGAAACAACGAACAACAATTCGGAAAATCCCCATATGCAAATTATGGATTAGGTACTGTTCTGCCCTAAACACAATTTTAATGTTGTTAAACATGCAAAGTAATGCTACCATGTTAAACTAGGCATTTTCTACCCCATTTACATATATAATTTATTTAAATCCGAGTTACGGTTATTTAGTTATGAAATAAATCATTTTAGCATGGCATTTAAGCAAATTAATGCAAACAACAATTTTAAACATTTAAATGTTGTTATCATGATCTGGATGACATGTGCAAGTTTATGCAATCTTTAAGCGTTGACATGAGCATGATATGAAGCATTATGTCACCGTGGTGGAAGAAAGGGTGCCCGCGAATCGAAAATGGTGCCACGGCAACCTATCGGTTCCGATAACTCGATCGAGATGTCGATTGCAAAGAAAGCGTGGAGGCGAGTCATGCAAGATGGTGGGGTGATCCGGTTCGGGTTCCCACGGAGCAGTGGCATGGCAAAGAGGCATCGCAAGAACAATTCGGACGGCGGTCGTCACGGGTTATACCTTGGAGCGTTCAAGCGGAGACGGGTCGAGTTCGTGAAGTAGTATTGTACGGCGGCAGGGAAGTCGTTGTTCACGTTCGATGGTAGTGGTACATCGTCGCCGGACGTAGTTGTTCATGTCCCGTGGATGTTCGGGGTCCACAGGGTCTTAGTCGGATGAGTGGTACCGTGTCATCGGGATACTTGTCGTTTCGGTCTTGGCGATTCGGGTTTCCGTAGGGGTACTTGTGCATCATCGTGGAAGTAGTCATTCGGGCTTCCGTTTAGCGTAAAGGTACTTATCGTTAACCACGGAAGTAGTTGTTCACGTTTGGAGTTGAACTTGCGCTCGTGGTACGGGTCTTGGAGATGGTAGTGGTACATGGGTCTTGGAGATGTCCGGGTCGTCGGTAGAGGTATTACTTGTCACATCGCGGCGTAATCGACCTTAGCAGCTCCGTAGTCGAACTTCGACGATCCGAGTACTTGTCATCCACGTGTAGTCGAACTTGGTACATTCGAAGGGTACTTGGCGTTTGTCGGGTACTTGTCGGTCTGGGCGGTCTTGGTCTTGAGGAATCGAAAGAGAGCTTGGCGTCTGGTTCGGTGGTCGTGGAGGCGGGGATCAAGGCTGGCGTGCCTTCTTCCTTTGCTTTCGAGCAGAAGCGGCCACAGCTGCCCCAGGGCTTGGTTGTGACAAGCGGGGGCCAGCGGGCTGGCGCAGTCGCGGATCAGGCGATGGACCTCGGCGGACCCAGCAGAGAGGGAGGAGAATCTGTGAGCGAGCGAGAGGTGCAGAGCTGCGTGAAGGAGGCGGGGCCATAAGGCCTTCGTTGGCGGCGGAGCTAGGCTTCACCGAGCAGGGGGCCTCGGCCGTCAAAGGCGGGAGCTTCAGAGCGGAGGAGGTAGAGTCGAGGGAGCGAGGGAAGCGGGCCAGCGAGATCGGGCATGGCGCCTGGGTGGCGGACGGCGGAGGAGGAGGCATGTGGCCGGGTGCGGAGGCGGTGGTGCTGGCCATGGAGCTCGGCTGGGGACTCCGGGCTCTGGTGGTCTCCTAGCGGAGGAGAGAGGCAAGAGGGCCGGGCGCGGGGAGGAGATTGAGGGAGGAGGGGATCGAGGCGGCGCCTCTGGCGTCTGAGTCGGGAGGAGGAGCAGAGGAGGAGAAGTGGGTCGAGAGGAGATGGGGGAGGCGTGAGGCTGGGCTAGGAGTTAGGAAGGCTCTGGGCCTTGGGCCTAGAGGCTGGCCGACTGGAGGGAGGCCTTGGGCCTAGGCCTTAGAGGCAGGCTGGGCTGAAAGAAAATGGCAGGAGGCCTGGCTGGGATCTCTCTCTAAAAAAAGAAAAGAAAAGAAAGAAGCGAAGATTAAGAAAGAAAAAGAAGAGTTAGAGGAAGAAGTTGGACATGGGGATAATTTTCCGGACTCACAAAATATGGAATTTAACAAAAATGGCCGAGATTTTTGGTGGAACTCGGAAAATGATAGAATAATAATGGCAAGGTTTTGAGGTCAACTCGGAGCACAAAAGGCATGGGATTTTGCAAGTGTGTTATGGTGATTCCAAAGCAGGAATATTTTAATATAGCTCCATAATATTGGGAGAATATGTTATAAAGAGAAGTCACCATGTGAATCCCTCGGTTTAAATGGATCGAGAAAATCCATACAGTTTATTTAGAAGAGTTTTAAAAATTAATGATATAATGCCATGATGACATGATGCAATGCAAGAGATGACATGATGAAAGCTCAAACAAAACAAAACACTGCAAAACTTCGGAAACCACGGAAGGCAAGCGAAGCTCCGGTCTTGGGGCGTCACATTCCCGTCGACAACAAGGCGCCTCTGAGTGACTTTGTAAATTAAGATGATATGTCGGCTCGATCTCGAAGGTACTCATAGGGGTAGGATGTGTGCATTCATAGGGGTGAATGTATCTGGCGTATGCATGGCTTGCGTACATGCCGTGTTCAAAAAAATATTTGATGTTTTAATATATTTAGTAATACCACATTTCATGGCGTCATCAAATCCACGATGAAAGTCATCATGCGTTGAAAAACTCAATGATACCAAATATGTGGTGTAACCCGAAAAAAATGTGGGCGTGTACCCATTCTCAGCCATCACATGAAAAGCCCAATCTTTGAGACATAAAGTCAAGGACTAAAATGCAAAAAGCGGAGGAGATAAGGTTGCATTGTCATCCTACCTTTCAAGCGCCCGGCGTGTATGGTATGTATCCTTAGCAATATTTTCGTGCCGATAGCACATTAGTCTCATTGGCGTATTAGCCCATCATTTTTTGCATGGATACAACACTTAACATTACTTTTGCTCGATAACCGTCAACCTTATTGGCGTATGGTCCACTATTATTTGTATGGACTGGTCTCGCACGTCCCACCCAAGAAAAGGGTATGTCGGCTCGGAGGAGAAAGGACCACAGTATAGAAGCGGTATGCCATTTGAAACAACAAAGGACCTCGACACGACACAACCATCAATTACATTTCGAAGAAGGCCCCATCCTCTCCTCGCTCAAAGATGTGCCACCGTTGGAAGATGGAGAAGTCTGTTGGGAACATAGTATTTCAAAAAATTCCTACGATCACGCAAAGATCTATCTAGGAGAAGCATAGAAGCGAGCGGGAGAGTGTGTCCATGCCCTCATAGACTAAAAGCGAAAGCATTTAGTAACGGTTGATGTAGTCGAGCGTCTTCGCGATCAACCAATCCAAGTACTCAGCTCGGTGGCGTCCCTCGAACTCTTGATCCAGTTGAGGTCGAGGGAGTTTCGTCGACATGACGGCGTGGTGCATGATGATGAAGTTACCGTGCGAGGCCAGCCTAAACACTCTGACGATATGACCAGGGTGTGTTTACTGAAGGTGGGCACCGCCTGCGGCTAAAAGATCAACTTGTGTGTCTTTGGGGTGCCTCCCACATATATAAATACAGGAAGAGGAGGCCTGTCCAGGGCGTGCCAAGAGTCCTACTTGGACTCCCGGTCCAATGGATTCGCCCCTTTCCTATTCCAACTAGGAGAAGGAGGGAAGGAGGAAGAGGGAGAAGGAAGAAGGGGCACCTCCTCACCTAGTCCAATTAGGACCAGCCCATGGGGCGCGACCACCCCTTGAGGCCCTTCTCTCATTTCCGTATGGCCCATTAAGGCCCTCGTCCCGGCGAATTCCGTAACTCTCGGTACTCCAAAAATACCGAATCACTCGGAACCTTTCGAAGTCCGAATATAGCCTTCAATATATCGATCTTTACCTCTCGACCATTTCGAGACTCCTCGTCATGTCCGTGATCTCATCAGGACTCGAACAAACTTGGTCATCAAATCACATAACTCATAATACAAATCGTCATCGAGCGTTAAGCATCACGGACCCTGGGTTCGAGAACTATGTAGACATGACCGATCTGGTCATAACCAATAGCGGAACCTGGATGCTCATATTGGCTCTACATATTCTATGAAGATCTTTATCGGTAGAACATAACAACATACATTGTTCCCTTGTCGTCATTGTAGTTACTTGCGAGATTCGATCGTCGGTATCATCATACCTAGTTCAATCTCGTTCGGCTAGTCTCTTTACTCGTTCAATGCACATCATCCGTAACTAACTCATTAGTCACATTGCTTGCAAGGCTTGTAGTGATGATCATTACAAGAGGGCCAGAGAGATACCTTTCGAAATCACGAGTGACAAATCCTAATCTCGATCTATGCCAACCCAACAAACACAACCGGAGACACACAGAGCATCTTTATAATCACCCGATTACGTTGTGACGTTAGATAGCACAAGGTGTTCCTCCGGTATTCGGGAGTTGCATAATCTCATAGTCGAGAGAACATGTATAAGTAATGAAGAAAGCAATAGCAATAAAACTTAACGATCATTATGCTAAGCTAACGGTTGGCATTGTCCATCACATCATTCTCTAATGATGTGATCCCGTTCATCAAATTACAACACATGTCTATGGTAATGAAACTTAACCATCTTTGATTAATGAGCTAGTCAAGTAGAGGCATACTAGGGACACTCTGTTTGTCTATGTATTCACATGTACTAAGTTTAGGTTAATACAATTCTAGCATGAATAATAAACATTTATCATGATATGAAATATAAATAACAACTTTATTATTGCCTCTAGGGCATATTTCCTTCATCTCCCACTTGCACTAGAGTCAATAATCTAATTCACATCGCCTTGTGATTTAACACAATAATTCACATCACCATGTGATTAACACCCATAGTTCACATCATGTATGACCAACACTCAAAGGGTTTACTAGAGTCAATAATCTAGTTCACATCACTATGTGATTAACACCCAAGTAATAAGGTATGATCATGTTTTGCTTGTGAGAGTAATGTTAGTCTAGCACCGCAATATTCGATCCGTATGTATTTGCAAATTCTATGTATATAATGCTCTGCGGAGCTACTCTAGGTAATTGCTCCCACTTTCAATATGTATCTAGATCGAGATTTAGAGTCATCCAGATCGGTGTCAAAGCTTGCATCGGCGTAACTCTTTACGACGAACTTTGTCACCTCCATATCAGAAACATATCCTTATTCCACTAAGGATAATTTTGACCAGTTGTCCGATTGATCCTCCTGGATCACTATTGTACCTCTTGCCAAACTCATGGTGAGGTACACAATAGGTCAGTACATAGCATAGCATACTTTATACCTATGGTGAGGCATAGAATGACTTTCATTCTCTTTCTTTTTACTGTCGTGGTGGGTTTGAGTCTTTACTCAACTTTACACCTGCAACTGAGGCAAGAACTCCTTCTTTGATTGTTCCATTTTGAACTTCTTCAAAACTTGTCAAGGTATGTACTAATTGAAAAAACTAATCAAGCATCTTGATCTATCTCTATAGATCTTGATGCTCAATATAACAACTTCATCGAGGTCTTTCTTTGACTCTTTTCAAATACTCCTTTATGCTTTCCAAAAATTCTACATCATTTCCGATCAACAATATGTCATTCACATATACTTATCGGAAAACATAGTGCTCCCACTCACTTTGTTCTATCATTTCTCCAAAGTCATGTAAACTATATCTTTGATCACACTATCAAAGCATATATTCTCGAGATGCTTGCACGGTCCATAAATGGATCATTGGAGCTTGCACATTTTGTTAGCACCTTCACGATCGACAAAACCTTTTGGTTGCATCATATACAACTCTTCTTTAAGATATCCATTAAGGAATGCAGTTTTGACATCCAATTGCCAAATTTCATCATCATAAAATGCGGCAATTGCCAACATGATCGAACGGACTTTAAGCATCGTCGAGTGAAAATCTCATCGTAGTCAACACCTTGAACTTGTCGAAAACCTTTTGCGACAATTCGAGCTTTGTGATAGTAACACTATCAGCGCGTCTTCCTCATGACGATCCATTTATTCTCAATGGCTCGCTGATCATCAACAAGTCAATCAAAGTCCATACTTTGTTCTCATACATGGATCCTATCTCAGATTTTATGGACTTCAGCCATTTCGCGGAATCGGGCTCATCATCACTTCCTCATAGTTCGTTGGGTTCGTCATGGTCTAGTAACATGATTTCCGAACAGGATTACCGTACCACTCAGTGCGGGCGTCTCTGGTTGACCTCGAGGTTCGGTAGTAACTTGATCTGAAGTTTCATGATCATCATCATTAACTTCCTCACTAATTGGTGTGGCATCTTGGGCTGATTTACATGATGAACAACTTAATTCGGGAAAGATCAGATTACCTCATCAAGTTCTATTTTCCTCGCACTCACTTCTTCGAGAGAAACTTCTTCTATAGAAAGGATCCATTCTTAGCAACAAAGATCTTGCCTTCGGATCGTGATAGAAGGTGTACCAACATTTTCTTTTGGGTATCCTATGAAGACGCACTTCTCGAATTGGGTTGAGCTTAGGAGTTGAAACTTTTTCACATAAACATCGCAACCCCAAACTTTAAGCGACAACAGGTTTCTTGCTAAACCACAATTCATCTTTGTGTCGTCTCAGCAGTTTAGGCGGCAGTTCCCTATTTAACGTGAATGCATTGTATCTAATGCATAACTCAAAAGCGGTAGTGGTAAATCGGTAGAGACATCATAGATGCACCATATCTAATAAAATCTGCGGTGGCGACATTCGGACACACCATTACTGTTGTGGTGTTCGGTGGCGTGAGTTGTGAAACTATTCCACATTGTTTCAAATGAAGATCAAACTCATAACTCAAATACTGCGCCTCCGTGATCGGATCGTAGAAACTTTATTTTCTTGTTACGATGATTTCCACTTGATCTTAAATTCTTTGAACTTTTCAAATGTTTGGACTTATGTCTCATCAAGTAGATATACCCATATCTGCTCAAATCATCTGTGAAGGTTAGAAAATAACGATACCACGCCATGAGCCTCAACACTCATCGGGATCGCATACTCGGTATGTTATTTCCAATAAATCGAGTTGCTCGCTCCATTGTTAGGAGAGCAGTCTTAGTCATCTTTCCCATGAGGCATGGTTACTTAGGCATCAAGTGATTCATAATCAAGTGATTCCAAAAGCCCTGACATGGAGTTCCTTCATGGCTTTACCTAATATGACCTAAGCGGCAGATTACACAAATAAGTTGCCTTTGTCATTATTAACTTTGCATCTTTTGGCTACAATATTATGAATATGTGTATCACTATGATTGAGATTCAATAAACCACTTATATTGGTGTATGACCGTAGAAGGTTTTATTCATGTAAATAGAACAACAATTATTCTTCTTAAATGAATAACCGTATGCAATAAACATGATCCAATCATATTCATGCTCAGCAAACACCAAATAACATTTATTTGGTTCAACACTAATCCCGAAGATAAAGGGAGTGTGTGATGGTGATCTATCAACCTTGGACACTTCAACACACATCATCCTCGCCTTAACTAGTATGCATTTATTTTGCAACTCTTGTTCGATTTACTCACTTTGCCATCCTTCTTATCGTTAAGTATCTAGGCAGTTCCACTTCTAGTGACCATTTCCTGCGGTGAAGCACCGGTTTAGGAGCTTGGGTCTAGCTTTGGGCTTCTTCATGGGATGGCAACTTGCGCCATTCTTCTTGAAGTTCCCTTTCTTTCCTTTGCCCTTTTCTTGAAACTAGTGGTTTTGTAACCATCAACACTTGATGCTCTTTCTTGATTTCTACCTTAGCTAATTTCAACATCGCGAAGGCTCGAATCGTTTTTAGTCATCCCTTGCATACTATAGTTCATCACGAAGTTCTAGTAACTTGGTGATAGTGACTAGAGACTTCACCATCAATCACATCTTATCTGAAGATTAACTCCCACTTGATTCAGCGATTGTAGTACTCGGTTGTATTACGAGCACATATCATTGGTTGAGCTATTCTCCTCCATCTTGTGGGCAAAATACTTTGAGTCTCATACCTCTTGACTCGGACATAGTGCGAAATACAAATTCAGCTCTTGGAACATCTTATATATCCATATTCAAAATATTTTGAAGCCCGGTTCCTAGCTGTAAAGCATTGTTACTAAACTATCAAGTAGTCATCATCTGAGCTTTGCCAAGCGTTCCTCGCGTGCATACGCTCTGCTGATAGATCTGTCACCTAGCGGTGCATCGGATATCATTGCTACTATCATCTTTCAACTTATTTTTCTCTCACGAACATATAAAAAATAAGCAGTGCTATGCTACCTCTTGAGCACTCGTTGGTTTTCCCTTGAAGAGAAAGGGTGATGCAGCAAAGTAGCGTAAGTATTTCCCTCAGTTTTGAGAACCAAGGTATCAATCCATTGGAGGCTATGCTGAGTCCCTCGCACCTACACAAAAAATCCTCGCAACCAACGCGATAAGGGGTTGTCAATCCCTATCAGGTCACTTACGAGTGAGATCGATAGATATGATAAATATTTTTTGGTATTTTTATGATAAAGATGCAAGATAAAATAAAAGCAAAGTAAAAAGCAACGGAAATAACTAAGTGTTGGAAGATTAATATGATAATGATAGACGGGGGCCATAGGTTTCACTAGTGGCTTCTCTCAAGAACATAAGTATTTCTGATGGGTGAACAAATTACTGTTGAGCAATTAGCAGAATGAGCATAATTATGAGAATATCTAGGCATGATCATGTATATAGGCATCATGTCAGTGACAAGTAGACCGACTCCTTCTGCATCTACTACTATTACTCCACTCATCGACCGCCATCCAGCATGCATCTAGAGTATTAAGTTCATGAAAGCAGTAACCCCTAAAGCAAGATGATGACATGATGTAGAGGGACAAACTCATGCAATATGATAAAACCCCATCTTGTTATCCTCGATGGCAACAATACTGTCACGATGCCTTGCTGCCCCTACATCCTTTGGGAAAGGACACCGCATGATTGAACCCAAAGCTAAGCACTTCTCCCATTGGAAGAAAAACCAATCTAGTAGGCCAAACCAAACCGATAGTTCAAGAGAGACACAAAGATAACCAATCATACATAAAAGAATTCAGAGAAGATTCAAATATTATTCATAGATAATCTTGATCATAAACCCACAATTCATCGGTCTCAAACAGCCGCATAAAGAAGATTACATGAATAGATCTCCCACGAGAGGGAGAACATTTTATTGAGATCCAAAAGAGAGAGAAGAACTCATCTAGCTACTAACTATGGACCCGAAGGTGCTGAGGTAAACTACTCACTTCATCGGAGGCTATGGTGTTGATGTAGAAGCCCTCAATGATGGGTGCCCCTCTCAAAGTGGAGCTAAGAACAGGGTCCCTAGATGGGATCTCGTGGAGTACGGAAGGTTACATGGAAAAGGTGGAATTGGGTTTCCAGCTAAAATTCGATCGTTTGGGAGTGCGTGAAATATATATAGGAGGAAGAATGCGTCGATTGGAGCAATAGGGGGGCCACGAGGGGTGGAGGGTGCTGGGGGGGTAATGCCCTACCTCATGCTTCCTCTTTCTTTCTTGGCGTAGGGTCCAAGTCTCACGGATCCATGTTAAGGTGAAAAATCACGTTCCCGAAGGTTTCATTCCGTTTGGACTCCGTTGATATTCCTTTTAGCAAAACTCTGAAATAGGCAAAAACAGCAGTGCGAGTGCAGTTGGGCCTCCGATTAATGGGTTAGTCCCAAAAATAATATAAAAGTGGATAATAATGCCCAATAATGTCATCCAACAGTAGATAATATAGCATGGAATAATCAAAATTATAGATACATTGGAGCGATCAAGCATCCCCAAGCAATTCATGCTAGTCCTCTGTATATAAATGATAAAAAGATAATTTTTTTATGGAAGTGCTACTTGGCATAGTTCAATGTAATTCTTCTTAATTGTGGTATGAATATTCAGTCAAGAAAGATTCAACAAAATTTCATATTACATAAAAAGTGATAATGCTTCAAGCATACTAACAAAGCAATTATGTCTTATTAAAATAACAAGGCCAAAGAAAGTTATCCTACAAAATCATATAGTTTAGCTGCTCCATCTTCCCAACAAAATATTCATATCATATGCAAACCGATTTTAGCCAAGCAATTGGTTCATACTTTTAGCAATCTCAAACTTTTCAACTCTTACGCAATACATGGCGCAAGCCATGGATAGCACTATGGTGGAATAGGTATAATGGTGGGGTTATGTGGGAAGACAAAAAGGAGAAAGTCTCACATCAACGAGGCTAATCAATGGGCTATGGAGATGCCCATCAATTGATGTTAATGCGAGAGTTGCCATGCAATGGATGCACTAGAGCTATAAGTGTATGAAGCTCAAAAAGAAACTAAGTGGGTGTGCATCCAACTCTTGCTCACAAGACCTAGGGCATTTGAGGAAGCCCATCATTGGAATATACAAGCCAAGTTCTATAATGAAAATTTCCCACTAGTATATGAAAGTGACAAAATGAGAGACTCTCTATCATGAAGATCATGGTGCTACTTTGAAGCACAAGTGTGGTAAAGGATAGTAACATTGTCCCTTCTCTCTTTTTCTCTCATTTTTTATTTGGGCTTCTCTCTTTTTATGGCCTCTTTTTTAGTCAGGAGTCTCATCCCGACTTGTGGAATCATAGTCTCCATCATCCTTTCCTCACTTGGGACAATGCTCTAATAATGATGATCATCACTTTTATTTACAACTCATAATTACAACTCAATACTTAGAACAAAATATGACTCTATATGAATGCCTCGGCGGTATGTGGGGATATGCAATGAATCAAGAGTGACATGTATGAAAGAATTATGAGCGGTGGCTTTGCCACAAATACAATGTCAACTACATGATCATGCAACAATATGACAATGATGGAATATGTCATGATAAATGAAGCAATGGAAAGTTGCATGGCAATATATCTCGAATGGCTATGGAAATGCCATGATAGGTAGGTATGGTGGCTGTTTTGAGGAAGATATAAGGAGGTTTATGTGTGAGGCATGTCATATCACGGGGTTTGGATGCTGCGTGAAAGTTGCACCAACTCTCAAGGTGAGAAAGGCGCAGCGGTACCGAAGAGCTAGAAAATGCGGAAAGGTAAGTGTGCATATAATCCATGGACTCACATTAGTCATAAAGAACTCATATACTTATTGCAAAATTTACAGTCTCAAAGCAAAGTACTACTACGCATGCTCCTAGGGGAAGATTGGTAGGAAGACCATCCTTGATCCGACCGCCACACAAGGAAGACAATCAACAAATACTTCATGCTCAAACTTGTTACATAACGGTTCACCATACGTGCATGCTCTGGGAATCTAAACTTCAACACAAGTATTTTCAATTCCACAATTACTCAACTAGCACAACTATGATATTACCACCTTTATATCTCAAAACAATTATCAAGCATCAAATTTCATGATAATAATTAAAAGAAAATTGCCATGCTGTTTTAAGACTCTCAAAATAATATAAGTGAAGCATGAGAGATCAATAGTTTCTATAAAACAAATCCACCACCGTGCTCTAAAAGATATAAGTGAAGCACTAGAGCAAAACTATATAGCTCAAAAGATATAAGTGAAGCACATAGAGTATTCTAATAATTCGAATCATGTGTGTCTCTCTCAAAGGTGTGTACAGCAAGGATGATTGTGGTAAACTAAAACAAAGACTCAAATCATACAAGGCGCTCCAAGCAAAACACATATCATGTGGTGAATAAAAATATAGCTCAAGTAAAGTTACCGATGGAAGTAGAGAAAGAGGGATGCCTTCAGGGCATCCCCAGCTTTGGCTTTTGGTGTCCTTAGATTATCTTGGGGTGCCATGGGCATCCCCAAGCTTAGGCTCTTGCCACTCCTTGTTCCATAATCCATCAAATCTTTCACCCAAAACTTGAAAACTTCACAACACAAAACTCAGAGAAAATCTCATGAGCTCCGTTAGCGAAAAGAAAACAAAAGACCACTTCAAGGTACTGTAATGAACTCATTCTTTATTTATATTGGTGTTAAACCTACTGTATTCCAACTTCTCTATGGTTTATAAACTATTTTACTAGCCATAGATTCATCAAAATAAGCAAACAACACGAAAAACAGAATCTGTCAAAACAGAACAGTCTGTAGTAATCTGTAACTAACACAAACTTCTGAAACTCCAAAAATCATCGCAAAAATAGGAAGACCTAGAAATTTGTTTATTGATCAGAATCAATTGGAATCAATATTTTATCACGTTCTGGTGATTTTTAACAATTGTTTTATTGAACAGAAAGTTTCAAATTTTCAGCAAGATCAAATAACTATCATCCAAGAAGATCCTATAGGTTTAACTTGGCACAAACACTAATTAAAACATAAAACACATCTAACCAGAGGCTAGATCAAATATTTATTCTAAACAGAAGCAAAAGCAAAAACTAAAAATAAAATTGGGTTGCCTCCCAACAAGCGCTATCGTTAACGCCCTAGCTAGGCATAAAGCAAGGATAGATCTAGGTATTGCCATCTTTGGTAGGCAATCCATAAGTAGCTCTCATGATAGATTCATATGGTAATTTTATTTTCTTCCTAGGGAAGTGTTCCATGCCTTTCTTTAATGGAAATTGGAATCTAATATTCCTTCCTTCATATCAATAATTGCACCAATCGTTCTAAGGAAAGGTCTACCAAGAATAATAGGACATGAAGGATTGCAATCTATATCAAGAACGATAAAATCTACGACATAGTTCCTATTTGCAACAATAAGAACATCATTAATTCTTCCCATAGGTTTCTTAATGGTGGAATCCGCAAGGTGCAAATTTAAAGAGCAATCATCAAAATCGAAACAACAAATGTACAAAGTTTTTGGAATCGTGGACACCACCCAAATCACACAAAGCATAGCATTCATGATCTTTAATCTTAATTTTAATAGTAGCCCTCATCATAAATTTTTCTAGGGATAGAACTTCCAACTCAAGCTTTTCTTCATAAGATTGCATCAAAGCATCAACGATATGTTTGGTAAAAGCTTTATTTTGTATAAGCATGAGGAGAATTTAGCACGGTTGCAACAAGGAAATACAATCTATCAAAGAGCAATTATCATAATTAAATTCCTTGAAATCCAAAATAGTGGGTTTATTAACATCTAACGTTTTGATTCTTCAATCCCACTTTTATCAATTTTAGCATCAAGATCTAAAAACTCAGAATTTTTGGGCAGCCTTCTAGGTAAAGGTGGATCATATTCAGTCCCATCATTATCAAGATTCATATTGCAAAATAAAAGATTTAATAGGGACATCAATAACTTTTAGATCTTCATCTTTATTTTCATAGAAATTCGGTTTAGCTGCCATCTTATTAACTAAGGTAGCACCTTATCCAAATATTTCAACTATCAATATTTCAAGGCGAACAATTGGGATCTCAAACCATCAAATTCTTTAGACATATCATCGAGAGCTCTTTATTCATATAACTCATAAAAAGCCTTTTTTGTTCCTTAAGATCGTTTTTGAAGAAATTATTATATAAATTGCAAAACCATAAAACTCACAGCGTTGCTTTGATCTCTTCTAACCTTTTAAGGTGAAGATCACCTAAATCTAGATGGAGCCATCGTGACAAACAAACAATAACACACGAGCAAATAAGAAAGCAGGCAAAAAGAGGCAAACATAGAAGAGAGAGGCGAATAAAAGCGGCAAAAGGTGAAGTGGGGGAGAGGAAAGCGAAGGCAAATGGCAAATAATGTAATCACGGGAGATAAGGGTTTGTGATGGGTACTTGGTATGTTGACTTTTGCATAGACCTCGACAGCAGTACATGAAATCCTTCTTGCTACCTCTTGAGCACTGCGTTGGTTTTCCTTGAAGAGGAAAGGGTGATGCAGCAAAGTAGCGTAAGTATTTCCCAGTTTTGAGAACCAGGTATCAATCGATGGGAGGCTACTGCATGATCCCTCGCCTACACAAACAAATAAATCCTCGCAACCAGCGATAAGGGTTTTCAATCCCTATCGGTCACTTACGAGTGAGATCGATAGATATGATAAGATAATATTTTTGGTATTTTTATGATAAAGATGCAAGATAAAATAAAAGCAAGTAAAAAACAACGGAAATAACTAAGTGTTGGAAGATTAATATGATAAGATAGACCAGGGGCCATAGGTTTCACTAGTGGCTTCTCTCAAGAGCATAAGTATTTTACGATGGGTGAACAAATTCTTGTTGAGCAATTGATAGAATTGAGCATAGTTATGAGAATATCTAGGTATGATCATGTATATAGGCATCACGTCCAGAGACAAGTAGACCGACTCACCTGCATCTACTACTATTACTCCACATCAAGGCCGCTATCAGCATGCATCTAGAGTATTAAGTTCATAAAACAGAGAGTAATGCTTAAGCAAGATGACATGATGTAGAGGATAAATTCATGCAATATGATAAAACCCCATCTTGTTATCCTCGATGGCAACAATACAATCGTGCCTTGCTGCCCCTCATCCTTCAGGGAAAGGACACACAGATTGAACCCAAAGCTAAGCACTTCTCCCATTGCAAGAAAAGATCAATCTAGTAGGCCAAACCAAGCTGATAATTGAAGAGACTTGCAAAGATAACCAATCATACATAAAAGAATTCAGAAGATTCAAATATTGTTCATAGATAATCTTGATCATAAACCCACAATTCATCGGTCTCAACAAACACACAAAAGAAGATTACATCGAATAGATCTCCACGAGAGAGGGAGAACATTGTATTGAGATCCAAAAAGAGAAAGCCATCTAGCTAATAACTATGGACCGAAGGTCTGAGGTAAACACACCATGAGATCAAGACTATTTAAGCTTAAAGGTAGGGCAAGGTAGTGAGGTGGAGCTGCAGCAGCGACTAGCATATATGGTGGCTACATCGCAAATGAGGCGAAGAAGAAGAGGCAAAAGCAGCGGTCGAACAACTATGATCAAGAAGTGATCACGAACTCCTACCGTCAAACATAACCCGAAATGTTCTCCTCTCGATCAACGAAAAGAGACACTCACAGTTACGCTTACGGTTGGTGTATTTTAATTAATCAACCGGGTTTTCTACAAGGACATTAACAAATTCCCATCGCCACATAACGCGGGCACACTTCCGAAAGTTCAAACCCTGCGGGGTGTCCCAACAACCCATGATAAGCTCTCGCGATCAACGAGATATTCCTTCTCCCGGAAGACCGATCAGTCTGGAATCCGGCTACAAGACATTCACAGCAATAAAACAAGACCAGCAAAGCCGCCCGGATGTGCCGACAAATCGATAGGAGCTGCACATATCTCGGTCTCGGGGCACCGGATGAGCAGACGTGGGTTGGCATAAACCTGGTTGTTGCCAGTAGGGACATCGCTCGGTTTGGACCAGCACCGAAGGAGAACTGGCCGGGGGCTAAAATAAAGATGACCCTCGGGCTCCGACCCAAGGGAAAAGGGGTATAGGTGAGGCAAATGGTAAAACCAATGTTGGGCCTTCTTTGAAAAGTCTTATTCAAAGGAACTGTCAAGGGGTCCCATAAATCACCCGACAGTTAGGGGCATAAAACCGGGAACATAACACGGTATATGGCGGAAACTAGAGGCGGCAAAGTGGAACAAAACACCAGGCATAAGGCGAGCCTTCCACCCTTTACCAAGTATATAGATGCATTAATTAAATAAGATATATTGTGATATCCCAACAAGTAAACATGTTCCAACAAGAACAACATCTCCATGTTCAACAAGGAACAAACTTCATCTTCACCGCAACTAACAACGCTATAAGAGGGGCTGAGGCGGTAACATAGCCAAACAACGGTTTGCTAGGAAAGGATGGTTAGAGGTTTGACATGGCAATGGGGTGGCATGATATAGCAAGTGGTAGGCATCGTAGCAAAGGCATAGCAAAAAGCGAGCATCTAGCAAGCAAAGATAGAAGTGATTCGAGGTATGGTCATCTTGCACGAAATCCATAAGGAAGAAGACGAATCCATGAAGAAGACAAGCGGACGAAGTCGAAAGAATCCTCACAACTCCGAGCAGAACGAAGCTAACGAGAAGAGCAAACCGGAAACAAACAAACAACATAGTAAACAACCATCACATAACATGTCATGATGCACAATCAAGTATGATGCATGTCGGTTTAATGAGGCATGGCATGGCAATATGCAAACAATCCTACAAATTAAGTGGAGCTCAATATGCAACGAATTGCATATTGTGAAACTCACAACATTATTTAGTTCACTCTCGGTTAGGTACTCAACAATATTAAATGTTATTAAACATGGCAAGAGGTGAAGCATATTGAAACTACCTATCTAGGCAAGTTTAAATGAGGCCGGAAACAACGAACAACAATTCGGAAAATCCCCATATGCAAATTATGGATTAGGTACTGTTCTGCCCTAAACACAATTTTAATGTTGTTAAACATGCAAAGTAATGCTACCATGTTAAACTAGGCATTTTCTACCCCATTTACATATATAATTTATTTAAATCCGAGTTACGGTTATTTAGTTATGAAATAAATCATTTTAGCATGGCATTTAAGCAAATTAATGCAAACAACAATTTTAAACATTTAAATGTTGTTATCATGATCTGGATGACATGTGCAAGTTTATGCAATCTTTAAGCGTTGACATGAGCATGATATGAAGCATTATGTCACCGTGGTGGAAGAAAGGGTGCCCGCGAATCGAAAATGGTGCCACGGCAACCTATCGGTTCCGATAACTCGATCGAGATGTCGATTGCAAAGAAAGCGTGGAGGCGAGTCATGCAAGATGGTGGGGTGATCCGGTTCGGGTTCCCACGGAGCAGTGGCATGGCAAAGAGGCATCGCAAGAACAATTCGGACGGCGGTCGTCACGGGTTATACCTTGGAGCGTTCAAGCGGAGACGGGTCGAGTTCGTGAAGTAGTATTGTACGGCGGCAGGGAAGTCGTTGTTCACGTTCGATGGTAGTGGTACATCGTCGCCGGACGTAGTTGTTCATGTCCCGTGGATGTTCGGGGTCCACAGGGTCTTAGTCGGATGAGTGGTACCGTGTCATCGGGATACTTGTCGTTTCGGTCTTGGCGATTCGGGTTTCCGTAGGGGTACTTGTGCATCATCGTGGAAGTAGTCATTCGGGCTTCCGTTTAGCGTAAAGGTACTTATCGTTAACCACGGAAGTAGTTGTTCACGTTTGGAGTTGAACTTGCGCTCGTGGTACGGGTCTTGGAGATGGTAGTGGTACATGGGTCTTGGAGATGTCCGGGTCGTCGGTAGAGGTATTACTTGTCACATCGCGGCGTAATCGACCTTAGCAGCTCCGTAGTCGAACTTCGACGATCCGAGTACTTGTCATCCACGTGTAGTCGAACTTGGTACATTCGAAGGGTACTTGGCGTTTGTCGGGTACTTGTCGGTCTGGGCGGTCTTGGTCTTGAGGAATCGAAAGAGAGCTTGGCGTCTGGTTCGGTGGTCGTGGAGGCGGGGATCAAGGCTGGCGTGCCTTCTTCCTTTGCTTTCGAGCAGAAGCGGCCACAGCTGCCCCAGGGCTTGGTTGTGACAAGCGGGGGCCAGCGGGCTGGCGCAGTCGCGGATCAGGCGATGGACCTCGGCGGACCCAGCAGAGAGGGAGGAGAATCTGTGAGCGAGCGAGAGGTGCAGAGCTGCGTGAAGGAGGCGGGGCCATAAGGCCTTCGTTGGCGGCGGAGCTAGGCTTCACCGAGCAGGGGGCCTCGGCCGTCAAAGGCGGGAGCTTCAGAGCGGAGGAGGTAGAGTCGAGGGAGCGAGGGAAGCGGGCCAGCGAGATCGGGCATGGCGCCTGGGTGGCGGACGGCGGAGGAGGAGGCATGTGGCCGGGTGCGGAGGCGGTGGTGCTGGCCATGGAGCTCGGCTGGGGACTCCGGGCTCTGGTGGTCTCCTAGCGGAGGAGAGAGGCAAGAGGGCCGGGCGCGGGGAGGAGATTGAGGGAGGAGGGGATCGAGGCGGCGCCTCTGGCGTCTGAGTCGGGAGGAGGAGCAGAGGAGGAGAAGTGGGTCGAGAGGAGATGGGGGAGGCGTGAGGCTGGGCTAGGAGTTAGGAAGGCTCTGGGCCTTGGGCCTAGAGGCTGGCCGACTGGAGGGAGGCCTTGGGCCTAGGCCTTAGAGGCAGGCTGGGCTGAAAGAAAATGGCAGGAGGCCTGGCTGGGATCTCTCTCTAAAAAAAGAAAAGAAAAGAAAGAAGCGAAGATTAAGAAAGAAAAAGAAGAGTTAGAGGAAGAAGTTGGACATGGGGATAATTTTCCGGACTCACAAAATATGGAATTTAACAAAAATGGCCGAGATTTTTGGTGGAACTCGGAAAATGATAGAATAATAATGGCAAGGTTTTGAGGTCAACTCGGAGCACAAAAGGCATGGGATTTTGCAAGTGTGTTATGGTGATTCCAAAGCAGGAATATTTTAATATAGCTCCATAATATTGGGAGAATATGTTATAAAGAGAAGTCACCATGTGAATCCCTCGGTTTAAATGGATCGAGAAAATCCATACAGTTTATTTAGAAGAGTTTTTAAAAAATTAATGATATAATGCCATGATGACATGATGCAATGCAAGAGATGACATGATGAAAGCTCAAACAAAACAAAACACCTTGCAAAACTCGGAAACCCTGGAAGGCAACTGAAGCTCCGGTCTTGGGGCGTCACATTCCCGTCGACAACAAGGCGCCTACAGTGACTTTGTAAATTAAGATGATATGTCGGCTCGATCTCGAAGGTACTCATAGGGGTAGGATGTGTGCATTCATAGGGGTGAATGTATCTGGCGTATGCATGGCTTGCGTACATGCCGTGTTCAAAAAAATATTTGATGTTTTAATATATTTAGTAATACCACATTTCATGGCGTCATCAAATCCACGATGAAAGTCATCATGCGTTGAAAAACTCAATGATACCAAATATGTGGTGTAACCCGAAAAAAATGTGGGCGTGTACCCATTCTCAGCCATCACATGAAAAGCCCAATCTTTGAGACATAAAGTCAAGGACTAAAATGCAAAAAGCGGAGGAGATAAGGTTGCATTGTCATCCTACCTTTCAAGCGCCCGGCGTGTATGGTATGTATCCTTAGCAATATTTTCGTGCCGATAGCACATTAGTCTCATTGGCGTATTAGCCCATCATTTTTTGCATGGATACAACACTTAACATTACTTTTGCTCGATAACCGTCAACCTTATTGGCGTATGGTCCACTATTATTTGTATGGACTGGTCTCGCACGTCCCACCCAAGAAAAGGGTATGTCGGCTCGGAGGAGAAAGGACCACAGTATAGAAGCGGTATGCCATTTGAAACAACAAAGGACCTCGACACGACACAACCATCAATTACATTTCGAAGAAGGCCCCATCCTCTCCTCGCTCAAAGATGTGCCACCGTTGGAAGATGGAGAAGTCTGTTGGGAACATAGTATTTCAAAAAATTCCTACGATCACGCAAAGATCTATCTAGGAGAAGCATAGAAGCGAGCGGGAGAGTGTGTCCATGCCCTCATAGACTAAAAGCGAAAGCATTTAGTAACGGTTGATGTAGTCGAGCGTCTTCGCGATCAACCAATCCAAGTACTCAGCTCGGTGGCGTCCCTCGAACTCTTGATCCAGTTGAGGTCGAGGGAGTTTCGTCGACATGACGGCGTGGTGCATGATGATGAAGTTACCGTGCGAGGCCAGCCTAAACACTCTGACGATATGACCAGGGTGTGTTTACTGAAGGTGGGCACCGCCTGCGGCTAAAAGATCAACTTGTGTGTCTTTGGGGTGCCTCCCACATATATAAATACAGGAAGAGGAGGCCTGTCCAGGGCGTGCCAAGAGTCCTACTTGGACTCCCGGTCCAATGGATTCGCCCCTTTCCTATTCCAACTAGGAGAAGGAGGGAAGGAGGAAGAGGGAGAAGGAAGAAGGGGCACCTCCTCACCTAGTCCAATTAGGACCAGCCCATGGGGCGCGACCACCCCTTGAGGCCCTTCTCTCATTTCCGTATGGCCCATTAAGGCCCTCGTCCCGGCGAATTCCGTAACTCTCGGTACTCCAAAAATACCGAATCACTCGGAACCTTTCGAAGTCCGAATATAGCCTTCAATATATCGATCTTTACCTCTCGACCATTTCGAGACTCCTCGTCATGTCCGTGATCTCATCAGGACTCGAACAAACTTGGTCATCAAATCACATAACTCATAATACAAATCGTCATCGAGCGTTAAGCATCACGGACCCTGGGTTCGAGAACTATGTAGACATGACCGATCTGGTCATAACCAATAGCGGAACCTGGATGCTCATATTGGCTCTACATATTCTATGAAGATCTTTATCGGTAGAACATAACAACATACATTGTTCCCTTGTCGTCATTGTAGTTACTTGCGAGATTCGATCGTCGGTATCATCATACCTAGTTCAATCTCGTTCGGCTAGTCTCTTTACTCGTTCAATGCACATCATCCGTAACTAACTCATTAGTCACATTGCTTGCAAGGCTTGTAGTGATGATCATTACAAGAGGGCCAGAGAGATACCTTTCGAAATCACGAGTGACAAATCCTAATCTCGATCTATGCCAACCCAACAAACACAACCGGAGACACACAGAGCATCTTTATAATCACCCGATTACGTTGTGACGTTAGATAGCACAAGGTGTTCCTCCGGTATTCGGGAGTTGCATAATCTCATAGTCGAGAGAACATGTATAAGTAATGAAGAAAGCAATAGCAATAAAACTTAACGATCATTATGCTAAGCTAACGGTTGGCATTGTCCATCACATCATTCTCTAATGATGTGATCCCGTTCATCAAATTACAACACATGTCTATGGTAATGAAACTTAACCATCTTTGATTAATGAGCTAGTCAAGTAGAGGCATACTAGGGACACTCTGTTTGTCTATGTATTTCAAATGCTTCTACACAATCATCATGAAGACAAATGGTATATCTTTTGTAATAGATTAGTCAAAGGCGAAATTTTGAGAAGTCCTAAATGAACCTCCTATAAAATCCGGCGTGACCAAGGAAACTTCTTATACCTTTGATGTCCTTGGGACATGGCATCTTTCAATAGCATCAACCTTGGCTTTATCAACTTCAATACCTCTTTCGAAACTTTATGCCCCAAGACAATACCTTCATTAACCATAAAGTGGCACTTTTCCCAATTCAAGACAAGATTAGTTTCTTCATCTCGCAAAACTCGATCAAGATTGCTCAAGCAATCATCAAAGAAGGATCCATGAACGGGAAAGTCGTCCATGAAACCTCACAAATCTTTTCACAAAAGTCAGAGAATATAGCCATCATGCATCTTTGAAAGGTAGCGGTGCATTACATAAACCAAAAGGCATATGTCTATAAGCAAAAGTACCAAAGGGCATGTAAAAGTAGTCTTTGATTGATCCTTAGCCACACGGTATTTGAGAGAAACCAGAATAACCATCTAGGAAGCAATAATGTGTATGTTTATAATCTTTATAGCATTTGATCAATAAAAGGTAAGGTAATGATCTTTCTTAGTAGCTTTATTTAATTTATGAAATCAATTACCATCCTATAACCTAATAATTCTTTGGAATCAATTCATCTTTATCATTAGGAACAACATAACACCTCCTTCTTCGGGACACAATGAACAAGACTTACCCGACTATCAGCAACGGGATAAATTATACCTTCCTCCAAAATCTTTAGTATTTCTTTTCTTACCACTTCTTTCATCTTAGGATTCAACCTTTGTTGATGATCACGAACGGTTTGGCATCTTCTTCCAAATTTATTTTATGTTGACATAGAGTGGGACTAATGCCCTTAAGATCATCAAGAGTAAATCCAATAGCAGCGGTGCTTCTTGAGAGTTTTAAATAACTCTCTTCTTCATGCTCTAAAGGTTAGCACTAATAATAACATGATATATTTTCTTTTCATCAAGATAAGCATATTTAAGATTATCAGCAAGGTTTAAGCTCAAACACGGGCCACCCTTGGGTGGAGGAGGATCCCTAAGGTTTCAACAAAGTGATTGTGTTTGAATAGGTTCCTGTTTAAAGAATACTTCATATATTTCCTTCTTTCATTCATAAACATATCATTTTCATGGTCTAGCAAATATTGCTCTAAAGGATCATTAGGAGTACGCCAATTGAAGCAAGACCAATAATATCATCCTTACTAGGCAATTCTTCTTCACGGTGTTGTTTACTAAACTTAAGAAATTAAACTCATGAATCATATCATCCAAGCCAATAGTAACAACATTCTTTTCAATCTATCTTAGCATTGACGATTCAAGAAGGGTCTACCAAATATAATGGGACAAAAGCTATCTTGTGGTGAGCTAAGAACAAGAAAATCAGAGGATATTTAGTTTTCCCCACAAGATTTCAACATCTCTAACAATTCCCATTGCGATATAGTATCTCTATTGGCAAGTTTAATTGTAACATCAATATCTTCTAACTCAGAGGTGCAATTTCATGCTTAATTTCTTTATATAAGTCATAGGTATAACACTATCACTAGCACCCATATCACATAAGCCATGATAACAATGATCTCCTATTTTAAAGAAATAAAGCACACCTACCATGAAGGAAATATGCCCTAGAGCAATAATAAAGTTATTATTTATTTCCTTATACCATGATAAATGTTTATATTCATGCTAGAATTGTATTAAGGAAACATAATAATTGTGAATACATAGACAAACAGATAGTCACTAGTATGCCCTACAAGACTAGCTCATTAATCAAGATGGTTATGTTTCCTAACCATAGACATGTGTTGTCATTTGATTAATGGGATCACATCATTAGGAGAATGATTGATTGACATGACCCATTCCGTTAGCAGCACTTGATCGTTTAGTATGTTGCTAATGCTTTCTTCATGACCCATACATGTTCCTGTAACTATGAGATTATGCAACTCCGTTTCGGAGGAACACTTTGGTACTACCAAACGTCACCGAATGGGTGATTATAAAGATACTGGTGTCTCCAAAGGTACTTGTTGGGTTGGCGATTTGAGATTAGGTTTTGTCACTCCGATTGTCGGAGAGGTATCTCTAGGCCTTCTGTGATACACATCACTTAAGCCTTGAAGCATTACAACTAATGAGTTAGTTGTGAGATGATTATTGAACGAGTAAAGAGATTTACCTGACGAGATTGAACTAGGTATTGGATACCGACGATCAATCTCGGGTAAAGTAAGATACCGAGGACAAAGGGAACAACGATTGTCGTTATGCGGTTTGACCGATAAAGATCTTGAGAATATGTAGGAACCAATATGGCATCCGGTTCCGCTATTGGTTATTGACCGAGAATAGTTCTAGGTCATGTCTACATAGTTCTCGAACCCGTAGGGTCCCACGCTTAACGTTCGATGAAGTTCATAATGAGTTTATAAGTTTTGATGCACCAAGGTTGTTCGAGTCCGGATGTGATCACGGACATGACGAGGAGTCTCAAATGGTCGAGACATAAAGATTGATATATTGGAAGCCTATGTTTGGACTTGGAAGGGTTCAATGAAAACTGGAAGTTCTTAAACCGGGGTTACGGAACCCCGGTATATGGGCCTTAATGGGCCACAAGGGAGAAGAGGAAGGGCCGGCCGGTGGGCAGCCCCTCCCCCTCTAGTCCGAATAGGACAAGGAGAGGGGCGCGCTCTTCCCTCCCCCTCCCCAATCCTACTCCAACTAGGAAAGGGGGGAGTCCTACCCCTGGGAGTAGGACTCCCGCGCCCCTAGGGCGGCCGCACCCCCTTTGCTCCTTTATATCGGGGCAAGGGGCACCCAGAGACCAAGTTGATCTCGGATCGTTCCTTAGCCGTGTCGGTGCCCCTTCCACCATATTCCACTTGGTCATATCGTCGAGAGCTTAGCGAAGCCCTGCCGGAGAAGTCATATCGTCGTGGAGCTTAGGCGAGCCCGCGTGGTGGAGCATCAACATCGTCCGCGCCGTTGCCGTGGAACTCATCCCCACACTTTGCTGGATCGGGTCGGGATCGCCATCGAGTGAACGGTGCGAACTCGGAGGTGCCGTGACGTTCGGTGCTTGGATCGGTCGGATCGTGAAGGCGCGACTACATCAACCGGTTGTTATAACGCTTCCGCTTTCGGTCTCACAGGGTCGTGGACGGACATCTCCCTCTGCTATGCCATCACCATGGTCTTGCGTGTAGGAATTTTTTGAAATTACCCGCCCCAAAAGGCATCCGAGCCTGGTTTTATGGGTTGATGTCATATGCACGAGTAGAACACAAGTGAGTTGTGGGCGATATAAGTCATCCGCTTACCAGATGTCATACTTTGGTTCAGCGGTATTGTGAGATGAAGCGGCCGGACCGACATTAGTCGCTTCGCGAGACTGGTTTCACCGCCCGAGCACTAGTTGCTTAAAGGTGACCGGGTGTCTGTCCTCTCACTTTAGTTGAACCGAGTGGGCTACGCCCGGTCCTTGAAGGTTAAAACAGCACCAACTTGACAAACTATCGTTGTGGTTTTGATGCGAGGTAAGCGGTTCTTGCTCAGCCCGTAGCAGCCACGTAAAACTTGCAACAACAAAGTAGGGCGCTAACTTGTTTTTGCAGGGCATGTTGTGATTGATGTGGTAAGGCGTGATGCTATATTTTATTGTATGAGATGATCATGTTTTGTAACGAGTTATTTAATGGGCGGAGCCATATGGTTGTCGCTTTATTGTATGAAATGCAAGCGCCATGTAATTGCTTTACTTTATCACTAAGCGTAGCGATAGTCGTATAAGCAATAGTTGGCGAGGCGACAACGATCTACGATGGAGATCAAGGTGTCGCCGGTGGCGATGGTGATCATGGCGGTTGCTTGGCGATGGAATCAAGCACAAGATGATGATGACCATATCATATCACTTATATTGATTGCATGTGATGTTTATCCTTTATGCATCTTATCTTGCTTTGATTGGCGGTAGCATTATAAGATGATCTCTCACTAAAATTATCAAGTGTTCTCCTGGTATGCACCGTTGCCAAAGTTCGTAGTACCCGACACCACGTGATGATCGGGTGTGATAAGTTCTCGTCCATCTACAAGGTGCAAAATAGTTGCAGCAGAATACTCAGGTTAAACTTGCGAGCCTTGCATATAACGATATGGCCTCGGAACACGGAGACCGAAGGTCGGCGTGAATCATATAGTAGATATGATCAACATAGTGATGTTCACCATTGAAACTACTCCATCTCACGTGATGATCGGACATGGTTTAGTTGATTTGGATCACGTAATCACTTAGATAACTAGAGATGTCGTCTAAGTGGGGTGTTTAATATGATTAATTAAACTTAAATTTATCATGAGCTTAGTACGATAGTATTTTGCTTGTCTATGTTTCGTAGATAGATGGCTCGTCTTGTTGTTCCGTTGAATTTTAATGCGTTCCTTGAGAAAGCAAAGTTGAAAGATGATGGTAGCAATTACGGACTGGGTCCGAACTTGAGGATTATCCTCATTGCTGCACGAAAAATTACGTCCGGAAGCACCGCGGTGCGCTCTTGCGGGGCGAGCCGAAGTTGTGAGCGTCCGGCAAAGCAAAGCGATGACTACTCAATAGTTCATGTGCCATGCTTACGGCTTAGAACCGGGTCTTCAACGGCGTTTGAGCGTCATGGAGCATATGAGATGTTCCAGAGTTGAAGTTAATATTTCAAGCAAATGCCGGATTGAGAGATATGAAGTCTCCAATAAGTTCTATAGCTGCAAGATGGAGGAGAATAGTTCTCGGTGAGCACATACTCAAAATGTCGGTATAATAATCACTTAATTCATGGAGTTAATCTTCCGGATGATAGTGTCATTGAAATTCTCCAATCACCCACCAAGCTACAAGAGCCGTGATGAACTATAATATGCAAGGGATGACCAAAACAATTCTGAGCTCTTGCAATGCTAAAAGCCGGGTAGAAATCAAGAAAGAGCATCAAGTGTTGATGGTCAACAAGACCACTAGTTTCAAGAAAAAGGGCAAAGGGAAGAAGGGAAACTTCAAAAGAACACAAGAAATTCGATCGAGAAAAAAAGTCGGACCTAAGGAACGAGTGTTTTTCTTTGCGAGGACCTGGCGGAACTGCCCCAAGTATTTGGCGGATAAGAAGGATGGCAAGGTGAAAAAAGGTATATGATATACATGTTATTGATGTGCCTTACTAGGCCACACGGTATTTGATCTGGTTACATTGCTAATATTTGCAACTCAAAGCGGGGACTCTGGAATAAACGAAGGCGGATGAGGTGACGGCGTGGCAAATGGTTCCAAAGTCAATGTGATGGTCGGCCGCTACCTCTACATCTACCGGGATTAGTTTTGACCTAAATAATTGTTATTTGGTGCCCGGTTAATGAACATTATATCTGGATCTTGTTTAATGCGGCGGTTATTCATTTAAATCGAAGAATAATGGTTGTTCTATTTATATGAGTAATATCTTTTATGGTCATTCACCCTTGAAGAATGGTCTATTCTTGTTGAATCTCGACGTAGTGATACAATATTCATAATGTTGAAGCCAAAAGATCAGAGTTGATAATGATAGTGCAACTTATTTGTGGCCCGTTTGGTCATATCGGTGTAAAAGCATGAAGAAACTCCATCGATGGGCTTGGAATCCTTGATTATGAAACACTTGGAAACCGTGCCCATGGGCAAGGACAAAAGGGTTCTCAAACTATGGGGAGCAACGATTTGTTGGAAATCATACATTGATGTTTGTGGTCCAATGAATGTTGAGGCACGGGAAATTTATTTTCTCACCTTCACAGATGATTTGAGCAGATATGGGTATATCTACTTAATGAAACACAAATCTGAAACATTTGAAAAGTTCAAAGAATTTCAGGTGAAGTGGAAAATCATCGTAACAAGAAAATAAAGTTTCTGATCTGATCGTGGAGGAGAATATTTGAGTTGAGTTTGGTTTAATTTGAAACAATGTGGAATAGTTTAACTCCAACCGGAACACCAAGAAATGGTGTCGAGCGTTCGTACTTTACTAGATAGGTGCGATCTATGATGTCTATTTCCGATTTCCGCTTCGTTTTGGGGTTATGCTTTGAGGGGCCGCATTCACGTTAAATAGGACACCGTCAAAATCCGTTGAGGCGCCTTATGAACGTGGTTTGGCAAGAAACCAAAGTTTCGTTTCTTAAAGTTTGGGGCTGCGATGCTTATGTAAAAAACTTCAAGATAAGCTCGAACCCTCGGAAAATGTGTCTTCATAGGATACCCAAAGGAGATTTGGTACACCTTTATCCAGATCTGAAGGCAAGATTTTCGTTGGGGAAAGAAGGGTTTTGAAAAAGTGGGGGAGGAAAGAAACTTGATGAGATTATTCTCCCCTTATTGGAAAGTAGTTCATCACAAGAAATGGTTCAAAAAATTGTGGGAAACTAATGATGATGATCATGAAGCTTGATCAAGTTACTCGAACCTGGGTCAACAGTAAAATACACAGGTAATGCGGTAATCTTATTAAGTCATGTTACTTGACCATGGGAACCTACAAACTATGAAGAAGCGATGGTGAGCCCATTCCAAAATGGGGAAGCCATGAAATCTGAGATGGGATCCATGTATGAGAACAAAGTATGGACTTTGGTTGACTTGCCCGATGATCGGCAAGCCATTGAAAATAAATGGATCTTTAAGAAGAAGGCGATGATGGTAATAAACTTCAAAGCTCGACTTGTTGGAAAGGTTTGACAAGTTCAAGGGGTTGACTACGATGAGACTTTCCACCCGTGCGATGCTTAATCTGTCCGAATCATGAGCAATTGCGCATTTTATGATTATGAAATTTGGCAAATGGATGTAAAAACGCATTCTTGAATGGATTTCTAGAAGAAGGTATTGATGCAACCAGAAGGTTTTGTCGATCCAAAGGGTACTAACAAAGTGTGCAAGCTCCGGATCAATTTAGGTGGTGCAAGCCTCCGAGTTGGAATAACTTTGATAGTGTGATCAAAGCATATGGGTTTATCGGACTTTTGGAAAGCTTTATTTACAAGAAAGTGAGTGGGAGCTGTAGCATTTCTAATATTATTGGGGACATATTATTGATTGGAAATGATATAAATTCGGATAGCATAAAGGATACTTGAATAAAAGTTTTCAATGAAAGACCTGGGAACTGCTTAATATTGGGCATCAAGATCTATAGAGATAGATCAAGGCGCTTGATTGGACTTTCACAAAGCACATACCTTGATAAAGTTTTGAAAAAGTTCAAAATGGATCGGGCAAAGAAAGGTTTTTACATTACAAGGTGTAAGATGAGTGGACTCAATGCCCGACCGCAGAAGATAGAGAAAATGAAAGATGTTCCCTATGCTTACCATAGGCTCTATTGTATGCAATCGGTAGGACCGGGTATTTAGCTAAGCTTGGGGGAAGGTACCAAAGTAATCCGAGTGGATCTGGACGGGTCAAGAACATCTGAAATACCGAAAGGACTAAGGATATGTTTCTAAATATATGGGTGACAAAGAGCTTTAAATGGTTACGTCGATGCAAACTTTGACACGATCCGGACGATTCTAAATGAAACCCGGTCTTTTTTATTAAATGGTGGAGGTTCGGTTGGTGCGTTTAAACAAAGCGTGTCGGGATCTACATGTGAAACGGTACATATGCTTAAGCGAAAAGAAATCGGATGAAAAGGTTCATTTCCGATCTAGGTACGAAGGAAAAGCCCTAGAGGCAATAATAATGTTATTTTTATTTCCTTATATCATGATAAATGTTTATTATTCATGCTAGAATTGTATTAACCGGAAACATAATACATTGTGAATACATAAACCTCAGTGTACTTATGCCTCTATTGACTAGCTGTTAATCAAAGATGGTTATGTTTCCTAACCATGAACAAGGAGGTTATTTGATTAAAGGGATCACATCATTGGTTGAATGATCGATTGACATGACCCATTCCATTAGCATAGCACCTGATCGTATAGTTTGTTGCTAGTGCTTTTCTTCATGACTTATACATGTTCCTATACTATGAGATTATGCAACTCCGTTTGCCGAGGAACACTTTGGGTGCTACCAACGTCCCGTCGGGTGATTATAAAGGTACATTCAGGTGTCTCCAAGGTACATGTTGGGTTGGCATATTTGAGATTAGGTTTGTCACTCCGATTGTGGAGGGTATCTCTGGGCCCTCCGGTAATGCACATCACATAAGCCTTCAAGCATTGCAACTAAATGTGTTAGTTGTGAGATGATGTATTAGACGAAAAAACTTGCCGATAAGATTGAACAGGTTTGGATGGGAATTGGGGTAAAAGGAACAAAGGATTTTCCTAAAGATCTTCGTAGAATATGTAGGAACCAATATGGGCATCCAGGTTCCGCTTTGGATTGACCGAATAGTTCTAGGTCATGTCTACATAGTTCTCGAACCCGTGGGGTCCTTGCAAGGTTTCGATGGCGGTGATATTATGAGTTTATAGTTTTGATGTACCGAAGGGTTGGTCCCGGATGAGATCGGGGACATGGGAGTCTCGAAATGGTCGAGCGTAAAGATTGATATATTGGACGACTATATTGGAGTTGGAAGGTTCGAATGATTGGGTTTTTTGGGGAGTTACGGGAATTGGGCCTTGATGGGCTTTAGTGGAAGAAAAAGGCTGCCGCCCCCTCCTCTAGTCCGGTGGACTAGGGAAGGGGCGCCCCTTTCTCCTCCCTTCCTTTCCCTTCCTCCCCACATGGAAGGATTCCTAGTTGGACTAGGAAGGGAATCCTACTCGGTGGGGGGACTCCTGGGCCAAACATAGGGCCGGCCTCCTCCCCCTTGCTCCTTTATACGGGGGCGGGGGCACCTAGAAACACAAGTTGATCTCGGATCTTGCCTTAGCCGTGTGGTGCCCCTTCCACCATATTCCACCGGTCATATCGTCGCGGAGCTTAGGCGAAGCCTGCCGGGAAATCATATCGTCGGGCTTAAGGGAAGCCCCCGTGGTGGAGCATCAACATCGTCCTGCCCGTCGTCTGGGAACTCATCCCGACACTTTGCTGGATGAGTCCGGGATCGTCATCGGCTGAGCGGTGCAGAACCGGGGTGCCGTCGTTCGGTGCTTGGATCGGTCGGATCGTGGGCGTCGACTACATCAACCGCGTTGTTTCGCTTCGGGTCTCGTGCGTGGGGGCCTCTCCCCTCGTTGCTATGCCATCACCATGGTCTTGGTGATCGTGGAAAATTTTTGAAATTACTCGTTCCCCAACGTTATCGAGCCTGGTTTATCGTTGATGTCATATGCCAAGTAGAACACAAGTGAGTTGTGGGCGATACAAGTCATACCCTACCAGCATGTCATACTTTGGTTCAGCGGTATTGTGAGATAAGCGGCCGGACCGACATTACCGGCGCCGCCTGGTTTCACCCGTGAGCACTCGTTGCTTAAAGGTGGCGGTGTCTTCTCACTTTAGTTGAACGAGTGTGGCCGGCCTTGAGAAGGTTAAAACGAGTCTATTTGAAATATCGTTGTGGTTTTGATCGTGGTAAACGGTTCTTGCTCAGCCGTAAGCCACGTAAAATTTGCAACAACAAAGTAGAGGGTCTAACTTGTTTTGCGGGCATGTTGTGATGTGATATGGTCAAGACATGATGCTAATTTTATTGTATGGATGAATGTTTTGTAACCGGTTATCGGGCTAAGCCAATGGTTGTCGCTTTATTGATGAAATGCCGTAATTTTACTTTATCACTAAGCGGTAGCGATAGTCGGAAGCAAAGATTGGCGGGCGACAACGATGCTACGATGGAGATCAAGGGTCGCGCGGTGGCGATGGTGATCATGGCGGTGCTTGGGATGGAATCACAAGCACAAGATGATGATGCCATATCATATCACTTATATTGATTGCATGTGATGTTAATCCTTTATGCATCTTATTTGCTTTGATTGCGGTAGCAATTGATCCCTTACTAAATTATCAAGGTGTTCTCCGGTATGCACCGTTGAAAGTTCTTCGTCTTTGAGACACCCTGATGATCGGGTGTGATAGGCTCTCGTTCAAATACAGGGCAAAACAGTTACCGAATACTCAGGTTAAACTTGCAGCTATGCATATAAGATATGACCTCGAACACGGAGACCGAAAGGTCGGCGTGAATCATATAGTAGATATGATCAACATATTGATGTTCACCATTGAAACTACTCCATCCATGATGATCGGTCATGGTTAGTTGATTGGATCAAATCACTTAGAAATTGGAGGATATTTTTCTAAGTGGGAGTTCTTAAGTAATATGATTAATTGAACTTTAATTTATCATGAACTTAGTCGGTAGTATTTTGCAATTATGTTGTAGATCAATAGCTCGCGTTGTTGCTTCCCTTGTTTTTATATTGTTCCTAAGAAAATTGTATTGAAAAATGTTAGTAGCAAATGGGATTGGATCCGTGATCGAGGTTTATCCTCATTCTGCCTGAAAATTATGTCCTTGATGCACCGCTAGGTCAGACCTATTGCGGGCGATCGGCGTTATGAGGTTTGGCTAGCTCAAAATGATGACTACTTGATAGTTTAGTGCACCATGCTTAACGGCTTAGAATCGGGACTTCAAACGTTTTGACGTCATGGACCATATGAGATGTTCCGGAATTGAAGTTAATATTTCAAGCAAATACCGAGTTGAGAATATAAGTCTCCAACAAGTTCTATAGCTAAAAGATGGAGGAGAATCCCAACTAGTGGCTAGTTTGATACTTCAATCGCTTGAATCAAGGGGAGTTAATCTTCAGATAAGATAGTGATTGACAAATTCTCTAGTCACCATCACTAAAGTTACTAGAACTTCGTGATGAACTATAATATGCAAGGGATGCGAAAACAATTCCCAAGCTCTTGGATGCTAAAATCGTGAAGGTAGAAATCAAGAAAAACATCAAGTGTTGATGGTTGACAAGACCACTAGTCTCAAGGAAAGAAAGGAAGAAGGGAACTTCAGAAGACGGCAAGCAAGTTCTTCAGTGAAAAGCCCAATCGGACTAAGCACGAGACTAACTTTTCAATGGCGGTCCTTTGACGGAACTACCCCAAGTATTTGGCGGATAAGAAGGTGGCAAAGTGAACAAAGGTATATTTGATATAAATTATTGATGTGTATTTTACTAGTGTTAAGAAACCCTCGGTATTTGATACTGGTTCGTTGCTAAGAGTAACTTAACGGAGTTGCGAATGAACGAAACTAGTTGAAGGGAAGTGCGATGAGTGTTGGAAGTAGTTCCAAGATTGATATGATCATCATCGCACCTCCCTAACTTTTCGATTAGTGTTAAACCTAAATAAATGTTATTTGGCGTTTCGTTGAGCATGAATATGATTTGATCATGTTTATTGCAATCGTTATTCATTTAAGTAAGAGAATAAATTGTTGTTTTTTAATGAATAAAACCTTATATGGTTACACCCAATGAAAATGGTTCGTTGGATCTCGATCGTGGATACAATATTCATAATATTGATGCCAAAAGATGCAAAGTTAATAATGATAGTGCAACTTATTTGTGGACCCTTTAGGTATATTGGTGTAAAGCTGAAGAAACTCCATCTTGATGGGATTTTGGAATCACTTGATTATGAATCACTTGATGCTTGAACCATGCCTTATGGGCAAGATGACTAAAGACTCTTTCCGGAACAATGGGCGAGCAAATGACTTATTGGAAATAATACATCTTGATGTATGCGGTCCGATGAGTGTTAAAGCTCAGGAATATCGTTATTTTCGACCTTCACAGATGATTTGAGCGATATGGGTATATCTACTTGATGAAACACAAGTCGAAACATTTGAAAAGTTCAAAAATTTAGTGAAGTGAAGAATCATCGTAAGAAAATAAAAGTTTCTGATATGATCGCGAGGAAAATATTTGAGTTCGAGTTTGGCCTTTTAAAACAATGTGAAATAGTTTCACTACTCACGCCACCGGAACCCACACATAATGGTGTGTCGAGCGTCAAAACCGACTTTATTGGATATGGTGCGATTTATGATGTATCTTACCGATTTACCACTATCGTTTTGGGGTTATGCATTAGAACACTGCATTCCGTTTAATAGGGCACCATCTAAATCCGTTGAGATGACATATGAACTATGGTTTAGCAAAACCTAAAATGGTTTCTTAAAGTTTGGAGTTGTGATGCTTATGTGAAAATTTTCACCGATAAGCTCGAACCCTCGAAGTCTTCATAGAATACCCAAGGTAACTAGGGTAACCTTCTATCCAGATCCAAAGCAAGATATTTGGCTAAGATGGATCCTTTCTAGAAAGAAGTTTCTCTCGAAAGAAGTGAGTGGGAGGAAAGTAGAACTTGATGAGGTAATTGTACCTTCTCCCTTATTGGAAAGTGTTCATCACGGAATCAGTTCGTGATTCCACCCAATTAGTGAGGGTTAATGATGATGATCATGAAACTTAGATCAAGTTGCTACCAAACCCGTGGGTCTTCAGTAAATCCGCACGGTTTGATGCGGTAATCCTATTCTAGAAGTCATGTTACTAGACCATGATGAACCTACGAACTATGAGAGCGATGATGAGCCATTCCGAAATGGTTTGAGACCATGAAATCGAGATGGGATCCATATATGAGAACAAAGTGTGGACTTTGATGGACTTGCTCGATGATCGGCAAGCCATGTTAAAAATGGATCTTCAAGAGGAAGCGGAACGATAGTAGTGTTACTATCTACAAAGCTCGACTTGTCACAAAAGGTTTTGACAAGTTCAAGGTTGACTACAAATGAGATTTTCTCAAGCTGCGATGCTTAATCGTCCGAATCATGTTAGCAATTGCCACATTTTATGAAATCGGCAAATGGATGTCAAAACTACTTCTTTAATGGATTTATTAAAGAAGAGTTGTATATGATGCAACGGAAGGTTTGTCAATCCTAAAGGGCTAACAAAATGTGCAAGCTCAAGATCCATCTATGGTGGTGCAAGCATCTGGAGTTGGAATAAGCGCGATAGTGTGATCAAAGCATATGGTTTTCAGACTTTTGGAAAGCCTGTATTTACAAGAAAGTGGTGGGGCACTACAACATTTTGATAAGTATTGTGAATGACATATTGTTTGGGAAATAATGTAGAATTATTCGCAAAGCATAAAGGGTATTTGAAAGGAGTTTTCAAAGAAGGACCTCGGTGAAGCTGTTACATATTGAGCATCAAGATCTATAGAGATAGATCAAGGCCGATAAGTTTTTCAATAAGTACATACCTTGTCAAGATTTTGAAGTAGTTCAAAATGGAACACCAAAGAAAGAGTTCTTGCCTGTGTTACAAGGTGTGAGATTGAGAAGACTCAAAATCCGACCCGGCGAAGATAGAAAGAGAATGAAAGTCATTCCTATGCATCACCATAGGTTCTATAAAGTATGTCATCGTGCCGATCTGTACCCTACCCTATGCGGCAAGGGGTGCAATAGGATCTAGGAGTAGATCAATGGACGCGGTCAAAATTATCCTTAGTAGAATAAGGATATGTTTCTCGATTATGGAAGTGAAAGGTTATGTAAAGGGTTACGTCGATGCAAGTTTTGACACCGATCGGATGACTCTAAGTCCATCTGATACATATTGAAAGTGGGAGCAATTAGCTAGAGTAGCTCCGTGGAGCATTGAAGACATAGAGATTTGCAAAATACTTACCTCGAATGTGCGACCGTTGACTAAAATTATCTCACAAGCAAAACATGATCACACCTTAGTACTCTTTGGGTGTTAATCACATAGCGATTGAACTAGATTCTGACTCTAGTAAACCCTTTGGGTGTTGGTCACATGTCGATGTGAACTATGGGTGTTAACCACATATAGATGTGAACTATTGATGTTAAATCACATGGCGATGTGAACTAGATTATTGACTCTAGTGCAAGTGGGAGCTGAAGGAAATATGCCTAGAGGCAATAATAATTTATTATTTATTTCCTTATATCATGATAAATGTTTATTATTCATGCTAGAATTGTATTAACGAAACATAATACATGTGTGAATACATAAACCTAAGTGTCACTAGTATGCCTCTACTTGACTAGCCGTTAATCAAAGATGGTTATGTTTCCTAACCATGAACAAGGAGGTTATTTGATTAACGGGATCACATCATTGGTTGAATGATCTGATTGACATGACCCATTCCATTTTAGCACCTGATCTATAGTTTGTTGCTAGTGCTTTCTTCATGACTTATACATGTTCCTATGACTATGAGAATGAACTCCGTTTGCCGAGGAACACTTTGGGGTACCAAGCGTCCCCGTAAGGGTGATTATAAAGGTACATTCGGGTGTCTCCAAAGGTACATGTTGGGTTGGCATATTTGAGATTAGGTTTGTCCTCCGATTTGGAGGTATCTGGGCCCTCGGTAATGCCATCACATAAGCCTTGCAACATTGCAACTAATGGTTTAGTTGTGAGATGATGTATTACGGACGAGAAAAGACTTGCATGAGATTGAACTAGGTATTGGATAAACCCGATCGAATCTCGGGCAAGTAACATACCGATGACAAAGGAACAAAGTATGTTGTTATCGGTTTGACCGATAAAGATCTTAGAATATGTAGGAACCAATATGGGCATCCAGGTTCCGCTTTGGTTATTGACCAAGAATAGTTCTAGGTCATGTCTACATAGTTCTCGAACCCGTGGGTCCTGCCAAGGTTTGATTGATATTATGAGTTTATGAGTTTTGATGTACGAAGGAGTTAGTCGGATGAGATCGGGGACATGCGAAGTCTCGAAATGGTCGAGCGTAAAGATTGATATATTGGGACTATATTGGGTTGGAAGGTTCGAATGATTGGGTATTTTGAGTCGGAGAGTTACGGGAGTAATGGGCCTTGATGGGCTTTGTGGGAAGAGGAAAAGGCTGCTGCGCCCCCTCCCTCTAGTCCGGTGGACTAGGGAAAGGGGGCCACCTTCCTCCTCCACTTCCTTTCCTTCCTCCCCCATGGGGATTCCTAGTTGGACTAGGAAGGGTCCTACCTGGGAGTAGGACTCCCCTGGCAAACTTAGGGCCGGCCTCCTCCTCCCTTGCTCCTTTATTGGGGCAGGGGCACCCTAAACACCAAGTTGATTCTGGATCTTGCCTTGGCGTGTCGGTGCCCCTTCCACCATATTCCACCGGTCATATCTCGCGGGCTTAGGAAGCCTGGCGGAGAATCATATCGTCGGGGCAGGCGGCCCTCGTGGTGGAGCATCAACTCGTCCTGCGCCGTCGCTGGGAACTCATCCCGACACTTTGCTGGATCGGTCCGGGGATCGTCTCGAGCTGAGCGTGTGCGAACTTCGGAGGTGCCGTCGTTGGTGCTTGGATCGGTCGGATCGTGGAGGCGTGACTACATCAACACGGTTATAACGCTCGCTTTTCTCACAGTGCGTGGGCGGACCTCTCCCTCTCGTTTATGCCATCACCATGGTCTTTGTGATCGTGGAAAATTTTTGAAATTACTCGTTCCCCCAAGTGTCATACCTAGTGCCGAGACCGATGAAGATCTTCGTGACAATCGGTGCAATTGGGCAAGGAATCCAGATTTCACAAGGACCAAGCATATCAAGAGGCGCTTCAATTCCATTGGGCCGTCCAAGTGGGAGACATAGAGATTTGCAAAAACATACGGATCGAATTTTGAACCGTTGACTAAGCCTCTTCCACGAGCAAAACATGATCCACCAAGACTCCATGGGTGTTAGAATCATTACTTGTAATTAGATTATTGACTCTAGTGCAAGTGGGAGGCGAAGGAAATATGCCCTA
>JAHIAM010001642.1:0-23116 GCA_021605205.1 Aegilops longissima
GAGGAAGGGAGAAGGAAGTGGAGGAGAAGGAAAGGTGGCGGCCCCTTTTCCCTAGTCCAATTCGGACTAGAGGGAGGGCGCAGCAGCCCTTTTTTTCTCTTCCCACTAAAGCCCATCAAGGCCCATTACTTCTCCCGTAATCCCGTAACTCCCGGTACCTCCGAAAATACCCGAACCACTCAGAACCTTTCCGATGTCGAATATAGTCGTCCAATATATCGATCTTTACGTCTCGACCATTTCGAGACTCCTCGTCATGTCCCCGATCTCATCCGGGACTCGAACTCCTTCGGTACATCAAAACTCATAAACTCATAATATAAGCATCATCGAAACCTTAAGCGTGCGGACCCTACGGGTTCGAGAACTATGTAGACATGACCTAGAACTATTCTTGGTCAATAACCAATAGCGGAACCTGGATGCCCATATTGGCTCCTACATATTCTCTGAAGATCTTTATCGGTCGGACCGCATAACAACATCGTTGTTCCTTTGTCATCGGTATGTTACTTGCCCGAGATTCGATCGTCGGTATCAATACCTAGTTCAATCTCGTTCGGCAAGTCTCTTTACTCGTTCCGTAATACATCATCTCACAACTAACACATTAGTTGCAATGCTTGCAAGGCTTATGTGATGTGCATTACCGAGAGGGCCCAGAGATACCTCTCCGACATTCGGAGTGACAAATCCTAATCTCGAAATCGCCAACCCAACATACGCCTTTGGAGACACCTGTAGTACTCCTTTATAATCACCCGATTCGTTGTGACGTTTGGTAGTACCAAAGTGTTCCTCCGTAAGCGGAGTTGCATAATCTCATAGTCATAGGAACATGTATAAGTCATGAAGAAAAGCACTAGCAACAAACTATACGATCGGGTGCTATGCTAATGGAATGGGTCATGTCAATCAGATCATTCAACCAATGATGTGATCCCGTTAATCAAATAACAACTCCTTGTTCATGGTTAGGAAACATAACCATCTTTGATTAACGAGCTAGTCAAGTAGAGGCATACTAGTGACACTCTGTTTGTCTATATATTCACACATGTATTATGTTTCCGGTTAATACAATTCTAGCATGAATAATAAACATTTATCATGATATAAGGAAATAAATAATAACTTTATTATTGCCTCTAGGGCATATTTCCTTGATCTCCCACTTGCACTAGAGTCAATAATCTAGTTCACATCGCCATGTGATTTAACATCGATAGTTCACATCATCATGTGATTAACACCCATAATTCACATCGCCATGTGACCAAGACCCAAAGGGTTTACTAGATTCAATAATCTAGTTCACATCGCTATGTGATTAACACCCAAAGAGTACTATGGTGTGATCATGTTTTGCTTGTGAGATAATTTTAGTCAACAGGTCTGTCACATTCAGAGCCGTAAGTATTTTGCAAATTTCTATGTCTACAATGCTCGCACGAAGCTACTCTAGCTAATTGCTCCCACTTTCAATATGTATCCAGATTGAGACTCGAGTCATCTAGATTAGTGTTAAAACTTGCATCGGCGTAACCTTTTTACGACGAACCTTTTTCACTTCCATAATCGAGAAACATATCCTTACTCTACTAAGGATAATTTTGACCGCCGTCCATTGATCTACTCCTAGATCACTATTGCACTCCTTGCCAAGCTTAGTGGTAGGGTATGCAATAGATCAGTACACTGACATGACATACTTTATAGAACCTATGGCTGATGCATAGGGAATGACTTTCATTCTCTTTCTATCTTCTGCCGTGGTCGGGTTTTGAGTCTTACTCAATCTCACACCTTGTAACACAGGCAAGAACTCTTTCTTTGACTGTTCCATTTTGAACTACTTCAAAATCTTGTCAAGGTATGTACTCATTGAAAAACTTATCAAGCGTCTTGATCTATCTCTATAGATCTTAATGCTCAATATGTAAGCAGCTTCACCGAGGTCTTTCTTTGAAAAACTCCTTTGAAACACTCCTTTATGCTTTGCAGAATAATTCTACATTATTTCCGATCTACAATATGTCATTCACATATACTTATCGAAATCTTGTAGTGCTCCCACTCACTTTCTTGTAAATACAGGCTTCACCGCAAGTCTGTATAAAACTATATGCTTTGATCACACTATCAAAGCGTTTATTCCAACTCCGAGATGCTTGCACCAGTCCATAGATGGATCATTGGAGCTTGCACATTTTGTTAGCTCCTTTAGGATTGACAAAACCTTACGGTTGCATCATATACAACTCTTCTTTAATAAATCCATTAAAGAATGTAGTTTTGACATCCATTTGCCGATTTCATAAAATGTGGCAATTGCTAACATGATTCGGACAGACTTAAGAATCGCTACAGCTTGAGGAAATCTCATTGTAGTCAACACCTTGAACTTGTCGAAAAACCTTTTGCGACAAGTCGAGCTTTGTAGATAGTAATACTACTATCATCATCTGTCTTCCTCTTGAAGATTCATTTATATAACATGGCTTGCCGATCATCGGCAACTCCATCAAAGTCCACACTTTGTTCTCATATATGGATCCCATCTCAGATTTCATGGTCTCAAACCATTTCGCGAATCTGGGCTCATCATCGCTTCCTCATAGTTCGTAGGTTCATCATGGTCTAGTAACATGACTTCTAGAATAGGATTACCGTACCACTCAGTGCGGATCTTACTCGAAGACCCACGAGGTTTGGTAGCAACTTGATCTGAAGTTTCATGATCATCATCATTAACTTCCTCACTAATTGGTGTAGGAATCATCGAACTGATTCACGTGATGAACTACTTTCCAATAAGGAGAAGGTACAATTACCTCATCAAGTTCTACTTTCCTCCCACTCACTTCTTTCGAGAGAAACTTCTTTTCTAGAAAGGATCCATCTTAGCAAAAACTTGCCTTCGGATCTGTGATAGAAGGTGTACCCAACATTTTCTTTTGGGTATTCTATGAAGACGCACTTCTCGATTTGGGTTCGAGCTTATCGGTGAAAACCTTTTCACATAAGCATCCCAACTCCAAACTTTAAGAAACGACAGCTTAGGTTTATTGCTAAACCATAGTTCATACGGTGTCATCTCAACGGATTTAGATGGTTGCCCTATTAAACGTGAATGCAGCTGTCTTCTAATGCATAACCCCAAAGCGATAGTGGTAAATCGGTAAGATACATCATAGATCGCACCATATCATAATAAAGTACGGTTCTGACGCTCGGACACACCATAACGTTGTGGTGTTCCGGTGGCGTGAGCTGTGAAACTATTCCACATTGTTTTCATTGAAGACCAAACTCAGTAACTCGAATATTCATTTCCACGATCAGATCGCAGAAATTTTATTTTCTTGTTACGATGATTTTCCACTTCACTCTGAAATTCTTTGAACCTTTCAACTATTTCAGACTTTATGTTTCATCAAGTAGATATACCCATATCTTCTCAAATCATCTTGTGAAGGTCGAAAATAACGATACTTGCCACGAGCATCAACACTTATTGGATCGCATACATCGGTATGTATTATTCCCAATAAGTCAAGTAGCTTGTTCCATTGTTCTAGAGAACGGAGTTTTAGTCATCTTGCCCAAAAGGCACGGTTCATAAGCATCAAATGATTCATAATCAAGTGATTCCAAAAGTCCATCAAGCATGGAGTTTTCTTCATGCGCTTTACACCAATATGACCTAAACGGCGGTGCCACAAATAAGTTGCACTATCATTATTAACTTTGCATCTTTTGGTTTCAATATTATGAATATGTGTATCACTATGATCGAGATCCAATGAACCATTTTCATTGGGTGTGTAACCATATAAGGTTTTATTCATGTAAATGAACAACAATTTATTCTCTTTAAATGAATAACAGTATTGCAATAAACATGATCAAATCATATTTATGCTCAACACCAAATAACACTTATTTAGGTTCCACACTAATCCCGAAAGTATAGGGGTGTGCGATGATGATCATATCAATCTTGGAACTACTTCCAACACTCATCGTCACTTCCCTTCAACTAGTCTCTGTTTATTACGTAACTCCTGTTTGAGTTACTAATCTTAGCAACCGAACGAGTATCAAATACTGGGGCTACTATAAACACTAGTAAGGCACACATCAATAACCTGTATATCAAATATAACCTTGTTCACTTTGCCATCCTTCTTATCCACCAAATATTCAGGGGTAGTTCCGCTTCAGTGACCAGTTCCATTGCAGCAAAAGTACTCGGTCTCGTGCTTAGGTCTAGACTTGGGCTTCTTCACTCGAGCAGCAACTTGCTTGCCGTTCCTTTTGAAGTTCCCTTCTTCCCTTTGCCATTTTCCTTGAGACTAGTGGTCTTGTCAACCATCAACACTTGATGTTTTCTTGATTTCTACCTTCGCCGATTTTAGCATCGCGAAGAGCTCGAGAATCTTTTCGTCATCCCTTGCATACTATAGTTCATCACGAAGTTCTACTAACTTAGTGATGGTGACTAGAGAATTCTGTCAATCACTATCTTATCTCGGAAGATTAACTCCCACTTGATTCAAGCGATTGAAGTACTCGGACAATCTGAGCACATGCTCACTAGTTGAGCGATTCTCCTCCATCTTTTAGCTATAGAACTTGTTGGAGACTTCATATCTCTCAACTCGGTATTTGCTTGAAATATTAACTTCAATTCTGGAACATCTCATATGGTCCATGACGTTCAAAACGCCTTTGAAGTCCCGATTCTAAGCCGTTAAGCATGGTGCACTAAACTATCAAGTAGTCATCATATTGAGCTAGCCAAACGCTCATAACGTCGCATCCGCTCCTGCAATAGGTCTGTCACCTAGCGGTGCATTAAGGACATAATTCTTCTGCGCAGCAATGAGGATAAACCTCAGATCACGGATCCAATCCGCATCATTGCTACTAACATCTTTCAATACAATTTTCTCTAGGAACACATATGAAAACATAGGGAAGCAACAACGCGAGCTATTGATCTACAACATAATTTGCAAAATACTACCAGGACTAAGTTCATGATAAATTAAAGTTCAATTAATCATATTACTTAAGAACTCCCACTTAGAAAAATATCCTCCAATTCTCTAAGTGATTGCGTGATCCATATCAACTACACCATGACCGATCATCACGTGTGATGGAGTAGTTTCAATGGTGAACATCAATATGTTGATCATATCTACTATATGATTCACGCTCGACCTTTCGGTCTCCGTGTTCCGAGGTCATATCTTATATGCATAGCTCGTCAAGTATAACTTGAGTATTCGCGTGTGCAACTGTTTTGCACCGTTGTATTTGAACGTAGAGCCTATCACACCCGATCATCACGTGGTGTCTCAAAGACGAAGAACTTTCGCAACGGTGCATACTCGGGAGAACACTTCTTGATAATTTAGTAAGGGATCATCTTATAATGCTACCGTCAATCAAAGCAAAATAAGATGCATAAAGGATTAACATCACATGCAATCAATATAAGTGATATGATATGGCCATCATCATCTTGTGCTTGTGATCTCCATCTCGAAGCACCGTCATGATCACCATCGTCACCGGCGCGACACCTTGATCTCCATCGTAGCATCGTTGTCGTCTCGCCAATCTTATGCTTCTCGACTATCGCTACCGCTTAGTGATAAAGTAAAGCATTACAGGCGATTGCATTGCATACAATAAGCGACAACCATATGGCTCCTGCCGATTGCCGATAACCGGTTACAAAACATGATCATCTCATACAATAAAATATAGCATCACGTCTTGACCATATCACATCACAACATGCCCTGCAAAAACAAGTTAGGCGTCCTCTACTTTGTTGTTGCAAGTTTTACGTGGCTGCTACGGGCTGAGCAAGAACCGTTCTTATCTACGCATCAAAACCACAACGATACTTCGTCAAATAGACTCCGTTTAACCTTCTCAAGGACCGGGCGTAGCCACACTCAGTTCAACTAAAGTGAGAGAGCAGACACCCGCCATCACCTTTAAGCAACGAGTGCTCACAGCGGTGAAACCAGTCTCGCGTAAGCGTCACGCGTAATGTCGGTCCGGGCGCTTCATCTCACAATACCGCTGAACCAAAGTATGACATCTTTGGTAGGTAGTATGACTTGTATCGCCCACAACTCACTTGTGTTCTACTCGTGCATATGACATCAACGCATAAAACCAGGCTCGATACCACTGTTGGGGAACGAGTAATTTCAAAAATTTTCCTACGATCACGCAAGATCATGGTGATGCATAGCAACGAGATGAGAGTGTTGTCTCACGCCTCGTGAGACCAAAGAACGGAAGCGTTGACGCAACGTAGAGGAAGTAGTCGTACTTCTTCCCGATCCAACCGATCCAAGTACCGAACGACGGCACCTCCGAGTTCTGCACACGTTCAGCTCGATGGCGTCCCTCGAACTCCGATCCAGCCGAGTGTTGAGGAGAGTTTCATCAAGACGACGGCGTGGTGGCGATGATGATGTTCCACCGGCGCAGGGCTTCGCCTAAGCTCCCAAGCGGTATATTCGAGGTGTAGTTTGGTGGAAGGGGCACCGCGACACGGCTAAGGAACGATCCGTAGATCAACTTGTGTGTCTGGGGTGCCCCCGCCTCGTATATAAAGGATGGAGGAGGAGGAGGCGGCCAAGGCAATAGGTGCGACGGTGTGGAGTCCTACTAGGATTCCAAGTCCTAGTAGGAGTCCACCAAGAGGGAGGAAGGAGAAGGAAGTGGAGGAGAAGGAAGGTGGCGGCCCCTTTTCCCTAGTCCAATTCGGACTAGAGGGAGGGCGCAGCAGCCCCCTTTTTCTCTTCCCACTAAAGCCCATCAAGGCCCATTACTTCTCCCGTAATCCCGTAACTCCCGGTACCTCGAAAATACCGAACCACTCAGAACCTTTCCGATGTCCGAATATAGTCGTCCAATATATCGATCTTTACGTCTCGACCATTTCGAGACTCCTCGTCATGTCCCGATCTCATCCGGGACTCGAACTCCTTGGTACATCAAAACTCATAAACTCATAATATAAGCATCATCGAAACCTTAAGCGTGCGGACCCTACGGGTTCGAGAACTATGTAGACATGACCTAGAACTATTCTTGGTCAATAACCAATAGCGGAACCTGGATGCCCATATTGGCTCCTACATATTCTCGAAGATCTTTATCGGTCAGACCGCATAACAACATCGTTGTTCCTTTGTCATCGGTATGTTACTTGCGAGATTCGATCGTCGGTATCAATACCTAGTTCAATCTCGTTACGGCAAGTCTCTTTACTCGTTCCGTAATACATCATCTCACAACTAACACATTAGTTGCAATGCTTGCAAGGCTTATGTGATGTGCATTACGAGAGGGCCAGAGATACCTCTCCGACATTCGGAGTGACAAATCCTAATCTCGAAATCGCCAACCCAACATCGCCTTTGAGACACACTGTAGTACTCCTTTATAATCACCCGATTCGTTGTGGCGTTTGGTAGTACCAAAGTGTTCCTCCGTAAGCAGGAGTTGCATAATCTCATAGTCATAGGAACATGTATAAGTCATGAAGAAAAGCACTAGCAACAAACTATACGATCAGGTGCTATGCTAATGGAATGGGTCATGTCAATCAGATCATTCAACCAATGATGTGATCCCGTTAATCAAATAACAACTCCTTGTTCATGGTTAGGAAACATAACCATCTTTGATTAACGAGCTAGTCAAGTAGAGGCATACTAGTGACACTCTGTTTGTCTATATATTCACACATGTATTATGTTTCCGGTTAATACAATTCTAGCATGAATAATAAACATTTATCATGATATAAGGAAATAAATAATAACTTTATTATTGCCTCTAGGGCATATTTCCTTCAAAGGGCAGCCGTGGATGAACTCCACCATAGCCAAACATGCCAAATTTTGGTAGTCTGATGCCATGTTTATTGTAGTGTGATGGAGTATACGAACGATGCGTGTGCGTCAACGTAGTTGTATGTTGGAAATATGCCCTAGAGGCAATAATAAATTAGTTATTATTATATTTCCTTGTTCATGATAATCGTTTATTATCCATGCTATAATTGTATTGATAGGAAACTCAGATACATGTGTGGGTACATAGACAAAACCATGTCCCTAGTAAGCCTCTAGTTGACTAGCTCGTTGATCAATAGATGGTTACAGTTTCCTGACCATGGACATTGGATGTCGTTGATAACGGATCACATCATTAGCGAATGATGTGATGGATAAGACCCAATCTAAGCCTAGCACAAAGATCGTAGTTCGCTTACTAAAGCTTTTCTAATGTCAAGTATCTTTTCCTTAGACCATGAGATTGTGCAACTCCGGATACCATAGGAATGCTTTGGGTGTACCAACGTCACAACATAACAGGTGGCTATAAAGGTGCACTACAAGTATCTCCGAAAGTGTCATTGGGTTGGCACGAATCGAGGCTGGATTTGTCACTCCGTAAACGGAGAGGTATCTCGGGCCCACTCGGTAGGACATCATCATAATGTGCACAATGTGACCAAGGGGTTGATCACGGGATGATGTGTTACGGAACGAGTAAAGAGATTTGCGATAACGAGATTGAACAAGGTATCGGCATACCGACGATCAAATCTCGAGCAAGTACAATACCGCTAGACAAAGGGAATTGTATCTGAGATTGATTGAGTCCTTGACATCGTGGTTCATCCGATGAGATCATCGTGGAACATGTAGGAGCCAACATGGGTATCCAGATCCCGCTGTTGGTTATTGACCGGAGAACGCCTCGGTCATGTGCGCATGGTTCCCGAACTCGTAGGGTCTACACTTAAGGTTCGATGACGCTAGGGTTATAAAGGAAGTTTTGTTTGTGGTTACCGAATGTTGTTGAGTCCGGATGAGATCCCGGACGTCACGAGGAGTTCGAGAATGGTTGGAGGTAAATATTTATATATGGAAAGTTGTTGTTCGGGTTAAAGGAAAAGTTCGGGTTTTCGGTATTGTACTGGAAGCTTCGGAAGGTTCCGGAGGATTCGGAGGGGTCCGCAGGTCGAAGATGTTCCACCACGCCCAATACAGCGGCATGGGCTGTGAGGGGCGCCTAGCCTTAATGGGCGGGGCACCAGCCCCCAAGGCCCATGCGCATGGGAGAGGGAAACCCTAAGGGGAGGGCCTCCACTTGACTTGGGAGGCACTCCTCCCCCTTGGCCGCCGCCCCAACCCTAGATGAGATCTGGGGGCGGCCCCTCCCCCCACCTATAAATAGTGGAGGGTGGGAGGGCAGCCGCACCCAAGTTACCGGGCGTAGCCCTCCCCTCTCCCAAGTACTCCTCCTCTCCATGGTGCTTGGCGAAGCCTGCGCAGATTGCCACGCTCCTCCATCACCACCACGCCGTTATGCTGCTGCTGGATGGAGTCTTCCTCAACCTCTCCTCTCTCCTTGCTGGATCAAGGCATGGGATAAATCACGGGCTGTACGTGTGTTGCAACGGAGGTGCCGTCCGTTCGACACTAGGATCTTTGGTGATTTGGATCACGACAGTCGACTCCTTCAACCCCGTTCTCTTGAACGCTTCCGCTTAGCGATCTACAAGGGTATGTAGATGCACTCTCCTTCCCTCGTTGCTGGTTTCTCCATAGATAGATCTTGGTGACACGAGGAAAATTTTGAATTTCGCTCGTTCCCCAACAAATGGCATCATGAGCTAGGTCTATTGCGTAGATTCTTTGCACGAGTAGAACACAAAGTAGTTGTGGGCGTTGATTTTGTTCAATATGCTTACCGTTACTAGTCCAATCTTGTTTCGACGGTATTGTGGGATGAAGCGGCCCAGACCGACCTTACACGTACACTTACGTGAGACAGGTTCCACCAACTGACATGCACTTGGTGCATAAGGTGGCTAGCGGGTGCCAGTGTAACGCCCTCGATGCGGCTATATCTCCCACGTGTCGAAGCACGACTTAGAGGCATAACCGCATTGAAAGCAATGTCGCAAGTGAGGTAATCTTCACACAACCCATGTAATACATAAGGGAAAGAGATACATAGTTGGCTTACAATCGCCACTTCACACAATACATGAGTAAAACATTACATCATACAGATACAATCAAGGTCCGACTACGGAACCAAAATAAAAGAAGACTACCCCAAAGCTACACGGATCCCCGATCGTCCCAACTGGCTCCACCACCGATCAGCTGAAACGAAACAACACAATGCACAAAGATCTTCATCGAGCTCCTCCTTGAGCTCGGGTGCATCACCCTGCAGTTTCATCGGCACCGCAAACTGGTTTTTGAAGTATCTGTGAGTCACGGGACTCAGCACTCTCACACCCGCGAGATCAAGACTATTTAAGCTTAAAGGTAGGACAGGGTAGTGAGGTGGAGCTGCGACAGCGACTAGCATATATGGTGGCTAACATACGCAAAAGAGAGCGAGAAGAGGAGGCAAAGCACGGTCGAACAACTATGATCAAGAAGTGATCCTGAAACTACTTACGTCAAACATAACTCCAACACCGTGTTCACTTCCGGACTCCGAGAAGAGACCATCACGGTTACACACGCCGTTGGTGTATTTTAATTGAGATCAACCGGGTTTTCTACAACGGACATTAACAAATTCCCATCGCCACATAACATGGCACGGCTTTGAAAGTTCAAACCCTGCAGGGTGTCCCAACAGCCCATGATAAGCTCTCGCGATCAACGAAGAATAGACCTTCTCCCGGGAAGCCCGATCAGTCTCGGAATCCGGCTACAAGACATTTCACAGCAATAAAACAAGTCCAGCAAGACCTCCGGCGTCGACACACCACGATAGTAGCAGCGCATCTCGTCTCGAGCCACGACCGGATAAGCGAAGCGTCTGACAGAACCGACGTAACCCAAGTTGCCAAGGGATGGTCCAAGACGGTGCTCTAGTTTGGACCAACGCTTAGACAAGCACCGCCCGGGGTAATAAAGATGACCCTCGGGATCGCGACTCCCAAGGGAAAAAGGCTAGGTGAGGCAAATGTAAAACCAATGTTGGGCCTTCTTTGGAAAAGTCTTATTCAAAGCGAACTGTCAAGGGGTCCCATAAATCACCCGACCGCGTTAGGGACGCAAAAATCCGGGAACATAACACCGATATGACGGAAACTAGGCGGCAAGAGTGGAACAAAACACCAGGCATAAGGCCGAGCCTTCCACCCTTTACCAAGTATATAGATGCATTAATTAAATAAGATATATTGTGATATCCCAACAAGTAACCATGTTCCAACAAGGAACAACATCTCCATGTTCCAACAAGGAACAAACTTCGTCTTCACTGCAACTAACAACGCTATAAGAGGGCTGAGCAAAGCGGTAACATAGCCAAACAACGGTTTGCTAGGAAATGATGGTTAGAGGTTTGACATGGCAATGTGGGTGGCATGATATAGCAAGTGGTAGGCATCGTAGCATAGTCATAGCAAAAGAGCGAGCATCTAGCAAGCAAAGATAGAAGTGATTTCGAGGGTATGGTCATCTTGCCTGAAATCCCGCAAGGAAGAAGATCAAGTCCATGAAGAAGACGAAGCGGAAGTAGTCGAGCGAATCCTCACAACTCCGGAGCGAACCGAAGCTAACGAGAGAAGCAAACCGGAAAGAAGCAAACAACATAGTAAACACACAATCATAAACATGGCATGATGCCCAAACAAATATGATGCATGTCCGGTTTAATGAGGCATGGCATGGCAAAGTGCAACAAACAATACTACAAATTAAGTGGAGCTCAATATGCAACAAGTTGCATATTGACGGAACACCACAACACTTATTTAGTTCTCTCTCGGTTAGGTACACAACAATATTAAATGTTGTTAAACATGGCAAGAGGTGGAGCATAATTAAACTAGCTATTAAGGCAAGTTTAAATGAGGCCGGAAATAAGAAACAACAATTCCGGAAAATCCTCATGAGCAAATTATGGATTCGGTACTGATCTGCCCTAAACACAATTTTAATGTTGTTAAACATGCAAAACAAGTACACCATGTTAATCTATGCATTTTTCTACCCCATTTACATATATAATTTATTTAAATCCGAGCTACGGTTATTAAGTTATGAAATAAATCATTTTAGCATGGCATTTAAGCAAATTAAAGCAAACAACAATTTTAAACATTTTAATTGTTGTTATCATGATGCGGATGACATGTGCAAGTTTATGCAATTTTTATGAAAACGTTGGCAAGGGCATGTTACGAGGCATTATGTCACCGTGGTGGAAGAAAGGGGTGCCACGGCAGCGAATCCGAAAATGGTGCCACGGCAACATTCCGGTTTCGACAGCTCATCGAGATGTCGGTGCAAAAAAAGCGTGGGACGTGCGGAACATGCAAGCGATGGTGGGGTGATCCGGATACCGGGTTCCCACGGAGCAGTGGCATGGCAAAAGAGGGGCATCGCAAGGATGATTCGATCACGGTCGGTCATCTCGGTGGTTATACCTCCGAAGCGTTCAAACGGGACGGTTCGCGTCGTCGAGGGAAGTAGATGGAAGTAGGCGTTCACGTTCGTTTTCGAAGAGGTACTTGACGGGTCCGAATCCCTCGGGTTGTCGTGGTACTTGCGGTCTCGCGATGGTAGCCGTACGGCGTAGGGAAATGTAGCGTTCATGTTCGATGGTAGTGGTACATCTCGTCGCCGGAAGTAGTCGTTCACGTCCCGTGGATGTTCGGGGTCCACGGGGTCTTCGAGGGTCGACAGTAGTGGTTCACGTTTTCGTAGATGTTCGAAGAGGACTTGGCGCATCCGATGTCTCCGGGTCGACGGTAGTGGTACTAGACGCATCATGTAGTCGAACAGCGAAACCGAATGTCCTCGAGGTAGTCGTGGTACTTGGCGATTCCGGAGGCGGCAGCAAGGTCTGGGCGTGCCGCGATGTAGTTGGACTTGACAAAATCACACCGTCTCGGGTTATGATCTTGAGAGCAGCGGCGATCGCGGTACATGGGGAGGCTACCCCGGGCCTTGTGGAGCTCACAGGGGTCCCGACGGCGCGCGGTGGCGATGGGTCACGGAGATGGCTGGGGAATAGCACGGAGGAGCTGCTCGGCCTCGGGTGCTGCTGCTCTGTGGCGGCCATGGCTGCACCGAAGAGGCGCTGGGTCGCGAGGATCCGAGGCGGCGGGTCGATCTCGGCGGATCGGGTCAAAGCGAGGCGTGGCGGCGCCGGTGCTCGAGGAGGCCGACGAGGGGCCTGGCGAAGATGGGTCGTGGCGTCGGCGAGAGGGTGCACGACGGCGGCGAGGAGACCAAGGGCTCGGCCTGGCCCTCTTCTCCGGCGAGGGCGGGAGCGGGAGCAAGGGAGGAACAAGGAGGCGCGGCGAGGGGCTCTGGTGCAGGAGGAGGAAGGGCGACGAGGACGGGCACCGGAGAAGGGATGGCGGCGGCGAGCTCGATGCCATGGCGTCCACGAGGGAAGGAGAAGGAAGGCTGGGGCGCGGCGAGGTAGGTCGAGGGCGGCGAGGAGGTTGAGGTGGCGCTCTGGTGGAGCTTCGTCGGCGACGAGGAGGCCACCGGGGGTCCGCCTGGTCTGTGGAGGCGGCGGGGATCGGTCTGCAGTGCTCGAGGAGGTGGCGGGGAGAGATCGAGAGGAGGAGGCGACGAGGATCGAGCGAGGAGGTGTCTGTGTTGGAGGGAGGGAGCGAGAGGAGGAGAGTGAGGGATCGAGAGAGAGCGCTGGGAGGCTAGGGTTAGGCGGCTGGGCCTTGGGCCGGTCTGGAGGCTAGGCCTGCTGGTGGAGGAGAAAGGCCAGGGGCCGGCTGGGCCTGCGGGAGGTTGGGAGCAAAAATGGTGGGCTGACGAGGGGGGCTGGCTGGCTCTCCTCTAATATTTAGCAGAAAAGAAAAATAGAGATAAGAAAAGAAAGGAAGGTTAGGGAAAGAATTTGGGAACGAGGGCAATTTTCCCGGGCTCACAAAATATGAGGAATTTAACAAAAATGGCCCGAGGATTTTTGGTGGAACTCCGGAAAATGATGAAAGAAATATTGGCAAGGTGCGGAGACCAAACTTGAAGCAGAAAAAGGAACGAAATTATTTTGCAAGTGAGTTATGATCAATTCCAAATAAATGGAATAATTTAAATAGCTCCCTAATATCGGGAGGGTATGTTATAAAGAGAAGTCAACCTTCCCTCGATTTAAATGGATCGAAAAATCCATACAATTTATTTAGATGAGTTTTAAAATTAATGACATGATGGCATGATGACATGATGCAATGCAAAAACAAAACAAACCACACGACAAAACTCGAAAACCCTAGAAGGCAACTGAAGCTCCGGTCTTGGGGCGTCACAACACTCCACCACTACGAGAGGATCTCGTCCCGAGATCTAGGATGGCACCGGAGAAAAGCGGAAGAGGAAGAGGTAAAACAAAGTTGCTTCTTTGACAAACGAATGAAACCACGAACTTTGAGAGGTTGAACAAAATGAAAGAAAGAAAACAACGAAGATGAACAAGGTTGAAAACACTCTGTTAGAAAAGAGGAACAAGGGATACGACGAAAACCGAGAGGTTTAGAGATAAGATAGATACTGAAACCACTCCGGTTAAAACTAGATCGAGAAGGAGTAAGAATGATATAATTTTGACAGCACTCTGACTAAAAGAAGGAGGAAAACTTGATAAGATGAAAAGAACTTGAAGAGAAGACACGACACTCCGGTTAAATGGATAATGCAAGAAAAAGAACATGATCTTTACCAAACGAGGTGATGGGTGAAGAGAGCAACAACACAATGCCTCTGGAAGAAATAATAGAAGATAGATCATTGGAATAATAGAATGGAGAAGAAAATGACAACTTCTGCCACAAATGAGTTTGGAAAGCATCCTTGCAAGAAGAACAAAGTTGTTGGATGACCCACAACGAAAAGAATAAGTTTGTAGTGGGCTTATGGAAACATCTCAACACTTGAGGTGAAATTCTGCCACTAACGAAAAACAAATGCTTGTTTTGAGATCAACGAAGAGATGAAAACTGCTCTCACCGAGAAGGATATGGAGAAAGCTTGGATCAATGATAAGCACCACAAATAGCAACATTCCTTAGGGAAGGCTTTAGGTGAAATCTATACCAAGATAACTCCAATGAAGAGATTGATGGATTTAAAATACCTCATTCTTGACAACATGTGAATCATGAAACACGAACTCAAATTGTCGAGAATGACATAACACCATCTCAAGAGATAAGGTAGAAAGAATTGCACTTCGAAATGCAAGAAGAAGAATACTTGAACTCCTCAAAACAAAACATGTGTTGAACACCATGCTTATTTTAGAGTATAGCTTGACGGATCATAACTCCGAGAGAAATCTTGATGAACAATTGAAGAATGAAAAGAATCCTTGAGGAAGCACCATGTAGAGCCTCCATGAAGAACTCCGGTAAATAAGAGGATGATAGAAAGAAAGAGAAGTTGAAAACACAAGGTGAAGCCTTGCAGTGATAAGATGAAGCTTTGAAATGATATAGCCGAGAAAACTTGGAACTCCGGAAAGAAAAATGAACAAATGAAATCAAGAATTTTGATGAACCTCCGGAATAAGGAATTGAACTTACTCGATGAAACAAGAATAAGAATTACATTATGTTGATCCTTCACCAATTAAATTGATGACAAGCGATGGATTTGGCATACTACTTATTCCCGTAGAAAGGATTAAGATAGATATGGCACAAACTTGAGAAAGTATTGATGGAACCACCGGTGGGATTTGGAAACAACAAATGAAATGATATGATAAAGAAGGAAGTGAAATCTTGAACGAACCACCGTAAGAATTGAGAATGAACGTAGCAAAGGCACAATTCACCGGGAAGAATTGGAAAAACGAATAAAGATGCTTGACAAAATTTTGATACATTAGAACGAAGAGATCATGAACTGATTAGAGGATATTTCGACGATGCACCGGTGAGATTTGGAAAACCAGAGTTGAACGCTTGAATGAATAATTCTGAGATGATGGGCTCCGAAGAATCAAACTGAAAAGACTCCTGAAATACTCCGGATGGATGAAAAGAATTCTCACAATCACAAACAATTATGAGGATGGCACGAAGCTAGAACCATGAATCTTGAAGAGAATGAAGCAAGATTTAAGAGAAACTCTTCTTCGGTCTTCAAAATTCGAGAATGACGACGAGAAACACCACCATAATAATTGTTGAGGTACTCCGGAATGAAAATTAGAAAGGTTGAACCAACGATGAAAGAATTTGAAAGATCTTGGAGAAGACATTTGACTGATGATAATTCATTCTTACGTCAAACTTTGCAATGAATTTGAGAATAACTCCGGGAGAATTCGAAGAGTCAGGTAAGATCCTGGGAAAAGACCTGTGGGTTAGGGCCCACTCAAAAGAACCACCGTTGAACAATTGCTTGAAAAGAGAGATTGCACCGGTTGAATTAAATGGCTCAAAAGGGATAACAACTACGAGAAATCTTGCACGGATTAGGAATGAAAACACGAATCTTCTGAGATAATCTTTAGCACTCCGGAAACAATTGAATAACAAGAACTAAAAGATTATGAGGTGCACCGGTATGAGAAAACATTTGAAACGAGGAAGGGAAAATGATCAACACGGAAAACTTGACTAAATCCACCGGAGAAGAAAATTAGAATGGAACAATGATAAGGTCAAAGCTTCCTTAGCGTCTTCATGAGAAATCACCGGATAAAACATTAAAGGAAAAGAATTAAGAAACTTCACTCAATAAAAATGGATACTTGATTAAGAAATCTGAGTCCTTGAAGAAAAAGGGTGGGAGGGCGGGAAATCAAAACAACTTGGGTCGGATGAAACGAACACCGTTGAGAAAACTTAGAATTGATCTTGCGAATGTTGGAATGATCGGATTCACTTGAAGAGAAGCACGCCGGTTGGAAAAAGAATTAACATGACAAGCTCAGTGATCAAGAAGGATTAGTAATCACATAGCAATATGAGAACACCAATTAGGAAAGGTATGGAATCAACACTTGGCATCGAAGCAACTTGAATACCACAAAACAAAACAAAAACAAAGGATTTGCTTCAAGAATGAGCCGGAACAAACACATGATAGAGATTTCGCCCAAAGTGTTCGTGGTGGGGCCCACACGAACCTGACGTATAGCGGACGTCACGAATGACAAACAAGGCGTCCCGAATCAGCATAGCCAAGGATTCTTTAAGGCGTCTCGCGACCACAGAATCGACCGTGAATGGGCGGACCACTAGACGTTGAACCCCAATCTCAAATCATACATCATCGGAAAGATATCCCGTAAGCTACTAGAATTCCCACCTATAAACTCCGAAACTTTCGGTTATGCAATCGGTGTTGGGGATACAGGGACACAAAATATATCACCCAAACTAACAATACCTAGATCCATTGTATCCATCCGTCAACACATAACCAAGAAATCCTCGAAATCGTGTACCTCGACCTTGAAAAACATCCGTTATACAAGTCATGGCAATACTCCCTTTTCGCCACAAGATCTTTGGGCTATCAGGGTTATCTCACCAACAACTGCGCAAAAGAGATTTCGATGTCGGCAAAACTCGGTATTCGAAATCGCAGCGATAAAATTGTGGCGACAACACCCGGAGCTCAACTCCCGGGACACCGCCACAACCCCTAAATGTCGGGAGGCACCAAGAACAATGTTCTCGTCACAAAACCATCGAACGATTCCAAGATACCCACGTGATCCTAAAAATTTTTTTAGTGAAATTTGAGAAGAGAAGAGTCAAAACTCTCGTCGGGATACCTCACCGAGGCGGCGAAGGGTGGGGAGTAAAAGAATCCTACTCTCGATATATATAATCCTAAGACTCAAAACATTTTCCATTCTAGACTCAACAACGCCAGACAAACAATCAAGTAGGGGCTCCTAAGTCGGGAAGGCTCGATTACCAACTTATTACGCCCTCGATGCGGCTATATCTCCCACGTGTCGAAGCACGACTTAGAGGCATAACCGCATTGAAAGCAATGCCGCAAGTGAGGTAATCTTCACACAACCCATGTAATACATAAGGAAAGAGATACATAGTTGGCTTACAATCGCCACTTCACACAATACATGAGTAAAACATTACATCATACAGATACAATCAAGGTCCGACTACGGAACCAAAATAAAAGAAGACTACCCCAAAGCTACACAGATCCCGATCGTCCCAACTGGCTCCACCACCGATCACCTGAAACGAAACAACACAATGCACAAAGATCTTCATCGAGCTCCTCCTTGAGCTCGGGTGCATCACCTGCACGGTTTCATCGGCACTGCAAACTGGTTTTTGGAAGTATCTGTGAGTCACGGGACTCAGCACTCTCACACCCATGAGATCAAGACTATTTAAGCTTAAAGGTAGGACAGGGTAGTGAGGTGGAGCTGCAACAAGCGACTAGCATATATGGTGGCTAACATACGCAAAAGAGAGCGAGAAGAGGAGGCAAAGCACGGTCGAACAACTATGATCAAGAAGTGATCCGAAACTACTTACGTCAAACATAACTCCAACACCGTGTTCACTTCCGGACTCCATGAGAAGAGACCATCACAGTTACACACGCCGTTGGTGTATTTTAATTGAGATCAACCGGGTTTTCTACAACCGGACATTAACAAATTCCCATCGCCACATAACCGCTGGCACGGCTTTGAAAGTTCAAACCCTGCAGGGTGTCCCAACAGCCCATGATAAGCTCTCGCGATCAACGGCGAATAGACCTTCTCCCGGAAGCCCGATCAGTCTCGGAATCCGGCTACAAGACATTTCACAGCAATAAAACAAGTCCAGCAAGACCTCCGGCGTGCCGACACCACGATAGTAGCGCGCATCTCGTCTCGAGCCACGACCGGATAAGCGAAGCGTCTGAGAACCGACGTAACCCAAGTTGCCAAGGGATGGTCCCGACGGTGCTCTAGTTTGGACCAACGCTTAGACAAGCATCGCCCGGGGTAAATAAAGATGACCCTCGGGATGCGCGACTCCCAAGGGAAAAAAGGCTAGGTGAGGCAAATGTAAAACCAATGTTGGGCCTTTTTGGAAAAGTCTTATTCAAAGCGAACTGTCAAGGGGTCCCATAAATCACCCGACGCGTTAGGGACGCAAAAATCCGGGAACATAACACCGATATAGCGGAAACTAGGGCGGCAAGAGTGGAACAAAACACCGGGCATAAGGCCGAGCCTTCCACCCTTTACCAAGTATATAGATGCATTAATTAAATAAGATATATTGTGATATCCCAACAAGTAACCATGTTCCAACAAGGAACAACATCTCCATGTTCAACAAGGAACAAACTTCATCTTCACCGCAACTAACAACGCTATAAGAGGGGCTGAGCAAAGCGGTAACATAGCCAAACAACGGTTTGCTAGGAAATGATGGTTAGAGGTTTGACATGGCAATGTGGGTGGCATGATATAGCAAGTGGTAGGCATCGTAGCATAGTCATAGCAAAAGAGCGAGCATCTAGCAAGCAAAGATAGAAGTGATTTCGAGGGTATGGTCATCTTGCCTGAAATCCCGCAAGGAAGAAGATCAAGTCCATGAAGAAGAACGAACGGAAGTAGTCGAACGAATCCTCACAACTCCGGAACGAACCCGAAGCTAACGAGAGAAGCAAACCGGAAAGAAGCAAACAACATAGTAAACACACAATCATAAACATGGCATGATGCCCAAACAAATATGATGCATGTCCGGTTTAATGAGGCATGGCATGGCAAAGTGCAACAAACAATACTACAAATTAAGTGGAGCTCAATATGCAACGAGTTGCATATTGACGGAACACCACAACACTTATTTAGTTCTCTCTCGGTTAGGTACACAACAATATTAAATGTTGTTAAACATGGCAAGAGGTGGAGCATAATTAAACTAGCTATTAAGGCAAGTTTAAATGAGGCCGGAAATAAGAAACAACAATTCCGGAAAATCCTCATGAGCAAATTATGGATTCGGTACTGATCTGCCCTAAACACAATTTTAATGTTGTTAAACATGCAAAACAAGTACACCATGTTAATCTATGCATTTTTCTACCCCATTTACATATATAATTTATTTAAATCCGAGCTACGGTTATTAAGTTATGAAATAAATCATTTTAGCATGGCATTTAAGCAAATTAAAGCAAACAACAATTTTAAACATTTTAATTGTTGTTATCATGATGCGGATGACATGTGCAAGTTTATGCAATTTTTATGAAAACGTTGGCAAGGGCATGTTACGAGGCATTATGTCACCGTGGTGGAAGAAAGGGGTGCCACGGCAACGAATCCGAAAATGGTGCCACGGCAACATTCCGGTTTCGACAGCTCATCGAGATGTCGGTGCAAAAGAAAGCGTGGACGTGCGGAACATGCAAACGATGGTGGGGTGATCCCGGATACCGGGTTCCCACGGAACGGTGGCATGGCAAAAGAGGGGCATCGCAAGGATGATTCGATCACGGTCGGTCATCTCGGTGGTTATACCTCCGAAGCGTTCAAACGGGACGGTTCGCGTCGTCGAGGGAAGTAGATGGAAGTAGGCGTTCACGTTCGTTTTCGAAGAGGTACTTGACGGGTCCGAATCCCTTCGGGGTTGTCGTGGTACTTGCGGTCTCGCGATGGTAGCCGTACACGGCGTAGGGGGAAGTAGACGTTCATGTTCGATGGTAGTGGTACATCTCGTCATCGGAAGTAGTCGTTCACGTCCCGTGGATGTTCGGGGTCCACGGGTCTTGAGGGTCGGCGTAGTGGTTCACGTTTTCGTAGATGTTGAAGAGGACTTGGCGCATCCGATGTCTCCGGGTCGACGGTAGTGGTACTAGACACATCATGTAGTCGAACTTGACGAAACCGAATGTCCTCGAGGTAGTCGTGGTACTTGGCGATTCCGGAGACGGCAGCAAGGTCTTGGGCGTGCCACGATGTAGTTGGACTTGACAAAATCACACCGTCTCGGGTTATGATCTTCGTGAGCAGCGCATCGCAGTACATGGGGAGGCTACCCGGCCCCTTGTGGAGCTCACAGGGGTCCCGACGGCGGCGGTGGCGATGGGTCATCGGAGATGGCTGGAGGAATAGCACGGAGGAGCTGCTCGGCCTCGGGTGCTGCTGCTCCTGTGGCGCTATGGCTGCCTGGCGAGGCGCTGGTCGCGAGGATCCGAGGCGGCGGGTCGATCTCGGCGGATCGGGTCAAAACGAGGCGTGGCGGCGCCGGTGCTCGAGGAGGCCGACGAGGGCGCGGCGAAGATGGGTGTGGCGTCGGCGAGAGGGTGCACGACGGCGGCGAGGAGACCGAAGGGGCTCGGCACAGCCCTCTTCTCCGCGCGGGCGGGCGGGAGCAAGGGAGGAACAAGGAGGCGCGCGGGGCTCCTAGTGCAGGAGGAGGAAGGGCGGCGAGGACGGGCACCGGAGAAGGGATGGCGCGGCGAGCTCGATGCCCATGGCAAGCCACGAGAGGAAGGAGAAGGAAGGCTGGGGCGACGGCGAGGTAGGTCGAGGCGGCGAGGAGGGTTGGTGGCGCTCTGGTGGAGCTCGTCGGCCACGAGGAGGCCACCGGGGGTCCGGCCTGGTCGCATGGAGGAGCGGCGGGATCGGGTCTGCAGTGCTCGAGGAGGTGGAGGGGAGAGATCGAGAGGAGGGAGGCGACGAGGATCGAGCGAGGAGGTGTCGGTGTTGGAGGGAGGGAACGAGAGGAGGAGAGTGAGGGATCGAGAGAGAGCGCTGGGAGGCTAGGGTTAAGCGGTGGGCCTTGGGCGGTCTGGAGGCTAGGCTTCTTGGTGGAGGAGAAAGGCCAGGGGCCGGCTGGGCCTGCGGGAGGTTGGGAGCAAAAATGGTGGGCTGACGAGGGGGGCTGGCCTGGGCTGGCTGGCTCTCCTCTAATATTTAGCAGAAAAGAAAAATAGAGATAAGAAAAGAAAGGAAGGTTAGGGAAAGAATTTGGGAACGAGGGCAATTTTCCCGGGCTCACAAAATATGAGGAATTTAACAAAAATGGCCCGAGGATTTTTGGTGGAACTCCGGAAAATGATGAAAGAAATATTGGCAAGGTGCGGAGACCAAACTTGAAGCAGAAAAAGGAACGAAATTATTTTGCAAGTGAGTTATGATCAATTCCAAATAAATGGAATAATTTAAATAGCTCCCTAATATCGGGAGGGTATGTTATAAAGAGAAGTCAACCTTCCCTCGATTTAAATGGATCGAAAAATCCATACAATTTATTTAGATGAGTTTTAAAATTAATGACATGATGGCATGATGACATGATGCAATGCAAAAACAAAACAAACCACACGACAAAACTCGAAAACCCTAGAAGGCAACTGAAGCTCCGGTCTTGGGGCATCACAGCCAGTCTCTCCCACTTTAGTCGGAACGGATTCGATGAAAAGGGTCCTTATGAAGGGTAAATAGCAATTGGCATATCACGTTGTGGTTTTGCGTAGGTAAGAAACATTCTTGCTAGAAACCCATAGCAGCCACGTAAAACATGCAAACAACAATTAGAGGACGTCTAACTTGTTTTTGCAGGGTATGCTATGTGATGTGATATGGCCAAGAAGAATGTGATGAATGATATGTGATGTATGAGATTGATCATGTTCTTGTAATAGGAATCACGACTTGCATGTCGATGAGTATGACAACCGGCAGGAGCCATAGGAGTTGTCTTAATTTATTGTATGACCTGCATGTCATTGAACAAACGCCATGTAATTACTTTACTTTATTGCTAACCGGTAGCCATAGTAGTAGAAGTAATAAGTTTGCGAGACAACTTCATGGAGACACGATGCTGGAGATCATGATGATAGAGATCATGGTGTCATGCCGGTGACGATGATGATCATGGAGCCCCGAAGATGGAGATCAAAAGGAGCAAAAAGATATTGGGCATATCATGTCACTAGTTGATTGCATGTGATGTTTATCATGTTTATGCATCTTATTTGCTTAGAACGACGGTAGTAAATAAGATGATCCTCATTAAAATTTCAAGAAAGTGTTCCCC
>JAHIAM010001643.1:0-20283 GCA_021605205.1 Aegilops longissima
CGTGAAAGATCGGCCTACACCGGTTAGCCCGTATCATATGGTATCATGAGCCACGTTCATCACGTATTTGGAGTCCCTCCCACCATTTTCTAGCCTTCTTTTGTTTGATTTCGTCCTAAATTTCGAAAATCCCCACCAAAAATAGCCCCAATTTTTTTGTGATTTGTTGGTTAGATGAAGTTTTGTTGATTTTGATCCATGGATTTGCTTGGTTTCGAGTGGATCTAGCATTTCCCCAAGTTTCCCCATCTTTCATCCACAAAATCTCGTCAATTTTGACCCTAAAATCCCCATTTTCCGCCCAAAATCGCGTCCCGAAACTCGCATCTCGCGTTGACCCCGACCCACCGGACGACCGTCACTTTACCGGACGTCCGGAGCCGCAGGAACGACCGGACGTCCGACCTTTCCGGACGACCGGAACCCCTAACCCGAACCGAAATTAGCGGATTTCCGAGCTCACCGGACGTCCGGCCACCGGACATCCGTTATTTCAGGACGTCCGCTACCTGTAGATATCAACTTCGGCTGATTTTTGTTTTGCCCATAACTAATTCATCCGAACTCCGATTTTGACGTTCTTTAGCTCGTTTTGAAGCTATTGACATCCCCCTTCCAACAAAAATACCACCATCACCATTTGACTTCATAAAATTTTGTGAAATTTGGCAAGTTTGCCTAGGGCTTCCACCACATCCTCCGCTACTCCACCACCGACTTCCGCAACCTAACCAATTTTGTTCCTCATGGTTGTTTGAGTAGTGATTTGAGTCTCCTAAGGTGTTTCGGCTACTTAGGGACGATTGCTTCTTCATCAACCACCACCACCACTTCCACATAACCTTGCCCACCATACACTTCCGACAACCCAACTTAACCCAATAGTTGTTTGAGCTTGTTTGAGTTGTGGCTTGTGTCTCCTAAGGTGTTTCGGCTACTTAGGGACGACAACTTCAACTCCGACACGTGTATAGCCCATCATTCCACTTCCGCATCGCCAAGTGCAAACCACCACCGCTTTCCGCTACCACCATTTGACTTGTGCCTTTGGAGATTTTGAGTTCGCGGTTTTTCCGTTTCCTAAGGTGTTTCGGCTACTTAGGGACGATTTTCCATCTTCTTGGTATCTACATCAAGAACACCGCCACTCATCATCGCAAAGGACGGTAACCTCGACGACACCATTGTATATTCCCCTTGCAAATTGCATTGATAACCCCTAGCCCATTTTGCGTTACTTGCCTATCGAGACTAGCCATTTGAGTATTGCCGGCAACGTTACTTGTGCACATTAGTGATCTACACGATCCATTGCATACATACCATATCATCTTGGTATCATCATATCATCCATTGTGTCACAATATCGTTCCCGCACCTACGCAATTGCTATCTTGGTTTGTGCATTGTGCAAAGTGGCCATAGAAAAAAAAAGAGAATAAGCTTTTAAGCAAAAGAGAAATAGCAAAGAGCTTGTAAGCAATAGCCATAGCATCCAAATATATCATATGGTATCATATTTGATCATCTTGGATCATTGTGAGAGAAACACCGGGAACCATACATACATAGCATACTTGGGATAGAAGTTTATCCATTTTGCATCTTATAGGTTGTGCACAAGTGTCGTATCCGCCTATTGAGCAATCGTGCTAGCGTCTCTCTTGAGTTGTGCAACACGAGCGTTTTGGTGGATTCCACATTTTGAGCTCATTCCTTGGTTGCACGACCCCATTTATCTATCCGTGTGTGTGTTTCCGTGAGCCATTCTTTGCTATTGGTCTACTTGTTTCACTTGCGAATTTGTGAATCTCTTTCAACATTATTGACTCTTGCTAACATTTTACATCAAATTTTTATGCCACTATCCTCACCGAGCTCCACCATAAGCCTTATTTAGGTAGGTGTGAGAAACCGACAAGAATTGGTACCAATTGTGCTATTTCCTTGTTACACATTGAGTGATCATTGATCCATTTTCAACATCGGTCAAGGTACATTTGGTATAAGTTCTTCTCTTTCTCCCACTCATACTTGCTCGAGTCTTGTGATGGATAGGCAAGGCATTTCATCTCCGGTGTTCGACTACGACGACGGCGTGAACAACTAATCACCAAAGCGTCAATCTTTGATCTACAACGACAAATGCAAGGCGCACAATCAAGATTGCAAGAGCGCATGGAGAACCTCTCCATCGACATTCATCTCTCCGAAGCAAGGAAAAGGGACTACATCGACAAGAAGCTTGCCGCACATAAAGAGGAGCAAGATGCGAGGATGGAGGAGATTCGGACCTTGCTCAAGTCTACTTCCCCGTCATCATCTTCAAGACGGCGACATTCAAGCTACAAGTCTTCGGAGCGCCCAAGCGATGCAAACGCAAGTCGTCCACATCTCCATGGCGACCATCATCACGTTCGTGATCCACATCGTCATGAAGGGCAAGTCACCTCCAAGCATCATGTGCACGACGACGACGAACGACATCTTCTACGAGCTCAAGCACGACAACGACACCATCATCATGAAGATGCTCCACAAGCGCAAAGGCACAAGTCCCAACACGCCAAGCCGAATGATGCGGAGCATCCCTCACTCATCCCCACGGTCGTGCCTATATCTCCCTCAACACCACCGGGACCCATGACAAGAGCCCGAGCTAAGGCTATTGAAGATAAGGTGAACTCGCTCCTCTCCGAACTTCCTATTTCTACCCATGAGGCATGGCTACTACCTCATTCAGAAACTCTATGTGTAATCAGGTACATGGAGGTGAGCCAAAGATCTACTTCTTGCAAGAGCCAAGACGGCGAGGACCCCAAGTATGTCAAGAGGAAGAAGAGATCTGCTTGAAGCTACTGAGACACGGACGTCCGACGATCCCCAGGACACGGACGTCCGACGCTCTCCGGACGTCCGGAACTTCGTCACCTGAATCAAACCTACGGACGACCGGAGCTGACCGGACGTCCGGACGACAATCACCCGAGCCGGAACTACGGACGTCCGACAGCCTCTGGACGTCCGGACCCTCCTGAAGCCCCGGACGACCGGCCCGCTACGGACGACCGACACACCTACGGCAGAGAAGAATCAACGGACGTCCGAACGCGTCCGGACGACCGGACCTTCTCGAGCCTCCGGACGTCCGACGCCTGATGCGGGCTGAAGCCCATGTATCCCTTCGTTTTGACTTTGATGTAGGGCGGAACCCTACGTGGACGATCTTTCACGTTTGGAGGAAATCCCTACGAGGAACACGAAGAACGAGCGGAAGAACACGAGGGAAAACACGAGGGGAAAGAGAGGGATCACTCAACCGACAAGAAAACGATCACACAAGTGCTAGATTATCAAACACATAGAGTGGCACAAGATTCAAGGACAACAAAGGGTAGGATACAAGGGTAGCCGTTCTTCTCCGAGAGGAGGTCTTGAGGGTCCACCCTAGGAGGGGTCTTGAATCCGCTTGGGGATCTTCTCCGTAGAGGTCCCTGATCTCAAGGAGAAGTAGCCAAGTGGATGAGCAAAGGCTCTCACACGAAATATGAGCAAATCCAAAGCTAACCCTAGAAAGGATGAGGGAAGGTCTATTTATAGTCTAGGACCTCCAAGGGGTAAGTTGGGGCGAAACGAGTACATGGGCCTCGGCCCGACACGCTGCACACACAGCAGGCGGTAGTACTGTTGCTTCATGGCGGTAGTACCGCTTTCAGTGATAAGTACAGCTTTGTGGTGATAGTACCGCTTTCAGTGTAGTACCGCTTATCTTGAATGATGTAGTACCGCCGACGTCGCTCGATTCTCGGAGTGTGTCGGGTTTTTTGCGGAAGTAGGCGGATGGAGAGCGGTAGTACCGCTTGGCTCGGCTCGGCTCAGTAGTACCGCTTGGCTTGAGCGGTAGTACGCTTCGCTGGCGGTAATACCGCTTGGCTTGAGCGGTAGTACCGCTCCCTCTGGACTCTGCAGCTCCTTCTCTTGCTCTTGGTGTCCATCTTGGGCTGCAGCTTCTCCTAGGTTGGTTCCTTGGTACCTAAGGATGCACAACATTCCAGATTGAGGTAGTAGCCATGTCTCGAGAGGGTCATATGATATTTCACTAAGGAGAGAAGTCACCTCGGTCTCGAGAGCTCGAGCTCGTGCTCTAGTCATGGGTTCTCTTGGCTCTTGATGAGACGGTTGTGGATGCATGGGGATGATCGTGGGATGCTCCGCATCATCTCCCCCCTCTTGGGAGAGATCCGACCTCGGATCAAAAGCTTCATCTCCATGGAAAGGTGCGAGGTCCTTGACGTTGAAGATGTCGCTCACGTTGTACTTGTCGCGAGGTATGTCGATCTTGTAAGCGTTGTCGTTGTAGCGTGCTAGTACCTTGAAAGGTCCATCGGCTCGAGGGAGAAGTTTGGACTTGCGTTCTTTGGGGAAGCGGTCCTTGCGAAGGTGTAGCCACACTAGATCACCAATGTTGAAGACGATGGGTTGCTTTTTGGCGTTGAGCTTGTTTGCTTGGCGTTGTACTTGGCGCTCGATGGTGTGCCTTGTATCTTCGTGCATCTTCTTGATGTAGCTTGCTCGTTCACTTGCATCCATGTTGGTGCGCTCTTGGAGAGGAAGTGGTAGAATATCCAATGGGGACAACGGGTTGAAACCGTAGACGACCTCGAAAGGGGACTTGCCGGTAGTTGAATGTCTTGCACGATTGTAGGCGTACTCGGCGATGGGTAGACATGCTTCCCACTCCTTGATGTTCTTCTTGATCAAGACACGAAGTAGAGTGGATAGTGTGCGGTTCGTCACCTCCGTTTGGCCGTCGGTTTGAGGATGGTATGCCGAGGAGAACAAGAGCTTGATTCGAGCTTGGCACATAGGGTCTTCAAAAGTAACTCAAGAACTTGGCGTCACGATCGGAGCGATTGTCTTTGGTACGCCATGGAGTCGCAAAATTTCCTACAAAGAGATTTGCAACATGTGAAGCATCGTCTATCTTGTTGCAAGGAATGAAATGTGCCATTTTAGAAAATCTATCCACAACAACAAAGACGGAATCCTTGCCATTTTGAGTCCTAGGCAAACCAAGTACAAAATCCATACTAATGTCTTCCCATGGTTGATATGGAATAGGAAGAGGCATGTAAAGACCATGAGATTGAGCTTTAGACTTAGCTTTGCGACATGTGTAGCATCGGTTGGTGAAGCGTGAGGCGTCATGGAACATCTTGGGCCAAAAGTAGTTGTTGGAGAGTGCGGCGAATGTCTTGTCGCGTCCAAAGTGTCCCATGAGGCCGCCTCCATGAGCCTCTTGCAAAAGGAGCAAACGAAGAGAGGACTCGGGAATACAAAGTTTGTTAGCTCTCATAAGGTAACCATCCTTGATGTAATATTGTTCCCAAGACGTATGTGTCAAACACTTAGCATAAGGAGAAGCAAAAGATGGATCATGCTCATACAAGTCTTTTATATGCTCAAAACCAATAACATTCAACTCAAGTTGAGTGACAAGCATGTTTATGCGTGAAAGCGCGTCGGCAACTACATTTTCTTTACCCTTAATGTACTTGATCACATAAGGAAAAGATTCAATGAATTCACTCCATTTGGCATGACGCTTGTTCAATTTAGTTTGACCTTTGAGGTACTTAAGAGTTTCATGATCGGTATGGATGACAAACTCATGCGGTCTAAGGTAATGTTCCCAAACATGTAGCACACGCACTAAAGCATACAATTCTTTGTCATAGATGGGGTAATTAAGTTGAGCACGGGAGAGTTTTTCACTAAAATAAGCAATGGCTCGTTTTTCTTGCATCAAAACTCCGCCAATTCCGGTACCACTTGCATCACAATGAACCTCAAAAGTTTTGTCAAAATTGGGCAAAGCAAGAATCGGAGCATGAGTAAGCAAAGACTTGAGCTCATCAAAAGCGGTTGATTGCAAAGTTCCCCAAACAAAGGGAGTATTCTTCTTGCTCAAAGCATGCAAAGGAGCGGCAATTGTGCTAAAATCTTTCACAAAGCGACGATAGAAACCCACAAGACCAAGAAAACTTCGCACTTGTTGCAAATTGGTGGGTTGGGGCCAAGTTTTGATTGCTTGAATTTTAGATTCATCAACATGGACACCCTTTGAAGAAACAACAAAACCCAAGAAAACCACTTTGTCGACTCCAAAAGTGCATTTTTTCAAATTTGCATAAAGGCTTTCCTTGCGAAGAGTTTGCAACACAGATTTTACATGATTGAAGTGCTCTTTCATGGTTTTGCTAAACACAAGAATATCATCAAAGTAAACCACAACAAAGACTCCAATATAAGGACGAAGCACATGATGCATAAGACGCACAAAAGTACCGGGAGCTTCCGAAAGACCCATAGGCATCACTAACCACTCATATAAACCAAATTTGGTTTTGAAAGCAGTTTTCCATTCATCACCCTCTTGTATGCGTATTTGATAATAGCCACTTTTAAGATCAATTTTGAGAAAAAGTTGGCTCCACTAAGTTCATCAAGCATGTCATCTAAGCGAGGAATGGGATGCCTATATCGAACAGTAATAGCATTGATAGGTCTACAATCGGAACACAAGCGGAAACTTCCATCGGGCTTAGGCACAAGAATAACCGGAACGGCACAAGGGCTTAGGCTTTCACGTACATGACCGTTGTCGATGAGTTGTTGTACTTGCCGTTGAATCTCCTTGGTTTCTTCCGGATTGACTCGGTATGGAGCTTTGTTTGGTAGAGGCGCTCCGGGGATGAGGTCGATTCGATGCTCAATGCCTCGAAGAGGAGGTAGACCCGGAGGTAGCTCATCGGGGAAAACATCTTGAAATTCCTGTAAAAGAGATTGAAACACCAAAGGTAGCTCGTGAATGGTGTTAGTTTTTGGTTCTCCATCCTTGCACACAAGGACAAAGTGCATCACACTGATAGAGGCAAAGGTGTCCCGTCTTTCGATGAGATGTTGGTTTTCGCTTTGGAGGAAGTCGACTTTGACGATCCGACTACGAACGTGCGAGGACGTCGCGCCTTAGCAATCGCTAAACCAACTCCGAGAGGTTATTGACCACGCCGAACACGATCAACGACCACGAGGGTCTGTTTCCTGCGAGCAAAGGAAGAACAAGCAAGAAACTGAGATTGCAATCTGGATATTGCGAATATAAGATGAAAGCTTTATTGATCAAGGTGGGGTTCTGTGGCGCCTTTATGCAGTCGTTGAACACAAGCGAAACGCGAAGTTGCAGCTATGGCGAACTTTTAATCTAAACAAAACCCAAGGTCTAAGCGGTGCCCTAAGGGCTGTATATATGGAGGAAGAGGGGGAATTTCGTGGCCCTTGGTGGAGGGGTCGAAATCAACCCTAACTCTTGTTTCCCCACACATACGGACTCTAAAACAGCCTATACTTAAGTATTTCGAAATTACATGGGCCTGGCCCACTAATAAGGTGACGCAGCACCTAGAATAGCCTCGGGACGACATTTATGAAGTAGCATCTTGTATATTTCGTCCAAGGCTTCATGCATCCATTATGGTGGCTTCAAAGTCCTGAAATCATCACTTGTAACTCCGTTCTTGTTCCCCTTAGCATGGCATTATCTCCATGCTTGTTCTTGCTCAATGTCCATCCTTCTCCAAGCTAGGGCCTTCATTTGTAAGCAAAACAAATGTATCCAATTTAGGCAGCATCATATTCTCATGAACATTAGAATCATTACCAAAAACGAAAGTACGATAATTTAATTGGCGTCATGTGAGCTCTAGTAATTGGTCCGGTATATGTAGCAGAGGGGCTGTGGGTGTAACAATGGTATTGATGTCCTCATCATCCTCCCTTCTTGAAATGAAGTCGTCCTCGACGGAGCTCATATTCCTCACCCAAATAAGGCTTCAAATCTGCAATGTTAAAAGTGGGACTAACCCCAAAATCTGCAGGCAGCTCAAGTTTATATGCATTATCATTTATTTTCTCTAACACCTTAAATGGACCATCAGCACGTGGCATTAGCTTTGATTTGCGCAAATTAGGAAACCTATCCTTACATAAATGTAACCAAACAAGATCTCCGGTGCAAAGACAACATGTTTTCTACCCTTATCTCCAAACAAGTTTATATTTAGCATTCATCGCTCAATGTTTTCCTTAGTTATCTCATGCATTTTAAAATCAATTCAGCACGTTCTTTAGCATCAAAATTAACCTTCTCCGAAGATGGAAGAGGCAACAAATCAATAGGTGCACGAGGTAGGAAGCCATACACAATTTCAAAAGGGCACATCTTAGTTGTAGAATGCAATGAGCGATTATAAGCAAATTCAATATGAGGCAAGCATTCTTCCCACATTTTCTTATTATTCTTCAAAACAGCCCTAAGCATAGTAGACAATGTTCTATTGACTACTTCAGTTTATCCATCAGTTTGGGGTGACAAGTAGTACTAAAAAGCAGTTTAGTCCCCAACTTAGCCCATAAACATCTCCAAAAGTGGCTAAGAAATTTAGTATCACGATCTGAAACAATAGTATTTGGCACACCATGCAAGCGAATAATTTCACGAAAGAACAAATCAGCAACATTAACAACATCATCGCTTTTATGACATGGTATAAAGTGTGCCATTTTCGAGAATCTATCCACGACAACAAATATGCTATCCTCCCTTCTTTGTTCGAGGTAAACCTAAAACAAAGTCCATAGATATATCCTCCCAAGGAACACTAGGCACAGCAAAGGCATATATAAACCATGAGGATTGAGTCGTGACTTAGCTTTTTGACATGTAGTGCAGCGAGCAACAAAAGCGCTCAACATCCGTCTCATCTTTGGCCAAAAGAAATGTGTAGCAAGTATATCCTCCGTCTTCTTGGCGCCAAAGTGTCCCATTAATCCTCCTCCATCGCCTCCTGCAACAACAAAAGACTTAAAAGAGCTAGCAGGAATGCATAGCTTGTTAGCACGAACACAAAACCATCATTAATAACGAACTTGTTCCATGTTCTTCCTTCTTTACAATTCTGCATTACATCTTTAAAATCAGCATCATGCACATATTGATCTTTGATGGTCTCCAAACCAAATATTTTGAAGTCAAGTTGTGAAAGCATAGTATATCGACGAGACAAAGCATCAGCAATAACATTTTCTTTACCCTTCTTGTGTTTAATGACATAAGGAAAGTCTCAATGAATTCAACCCATTTAGCATGTCTACGATTCAGTTTAGCTTGACTTTTAATATGTTTCAAAGATTCATGATCAGAATGTATAACAAATTCTTTGGGCCATAAATAATGTTGCCATGTCTCTAAAGTCCGAACAAGAGCATATAATTCTTTGTCATAAGTAGAATAGTTCAGACTAGGCCCACTCAATTTTTAGAAAAGTATGCAACAGGTTTGCCATCTTGTAATAACACACCTCTAATCCAATTCCACTAGCATCACATTCAAGCTCAAAAGTCTTATTAAAGTCAGGAAGTTGGAGTAAAGGAGCATGTGTCAACTTATCTTTCAATACCGTGAAGGCTTCTTCACATGCGGTACCCCAAACAAAAGGCACATCCTTCTTTGTAAGCTCATTGAGAGGTGCAGCAATGGTGCTAAAGTCTCTCACAAAACGCCTATAGAAACCAGCGAGTCCAAGAAAACTCCTCACTTGTGTGACCGTTTTGGGCTGCGGCCAACTCTCAATAGCTTCAATCTTGGCTTTATCAACTTCAATTCCTGTGGAGTAACAACATAGCCAAGAAAAGATACTCGGTCGGTGCAAAAGGTGCACTTCCCAAGGTTACCAAACAAGCGTGCATCACGTAGAGCATTAAAAACAACACGTAAATGTTCCAAATGTTCTTCCAAAGATTTGCTATAAATCAGTATATCATCAAAGTAAACTACCACAAATCGTCCAATGAAAGCACGTAAAACTTCGTTCATTAATCTCATGAAAGTACTAGGTGCATTAGTTAACCCAAAAGGCATGACTAACCACTCATATAATCCAAACTTAGTTTTAAATGCTGTTTTCCATTCATCTCCCAATTTCATACGAATTTGATGGTATCCACTACATAAATCAACTTTGGAGAATATTGTAGAGCCACTCAATTCATCAAGCATATCATCTAGCCTAGGAATAGGATGGCGATAACGAATAGTAATATTATTAATGCCTCTACAATCAACACACATACGTGACGTACCATCCTTTTTAGGCACTAGTATAATAGGAACAGCACAAGGACTAAGAGATTCGCGTATATAACCTTTGTCGAGCAGCTCCTGTACTTGACGCATAATCTCCTTCGTCTCCTCTGGATTGGTGCGGTATGGTGCGCGGTTGGGTAGCGATGCACGGGAATTAAGTCAATTTGATGCTCAATCCCTCGAATAGGTGGTAATCCGGTGGCACGTCTTGTGGAAAGGCGTCGTGAACTCTGCAAAATGTTAGTGACAGCGAGGGGCAAAGAGGAAGGCACGTCCTCGAATGAAAATAATGCCTCTTTGCACACAAAAGCATAGCAAACAGATTTGCTAGAATCTAGCTCATCAATATCAGATTTGGTGGCAAATAAACATGCACTTTTCAGTTTAATTTCAGAAGCAACATTAGATGGTTTATTATTAGGCTTCATTTGTTGCTCAAATTCTTTTGCCACAATCTGATTTTCACTCTTATTTTCTCCTGTTTTGCTTTATTAGCTCTATTAATATCATCTTTCAAAATGGAATCAGGAGTCATAGGAAGCAAAGTAATATTTTTATCCTTGTGAACAAGAGTATCTGATTGTTTCTACCATGGTGTACAGAATTTTATCAAATTGCCATGGTCTACCAAGTAATAAGGAACATGCTTGCATAGGTACCACATCACAATCAACATAATCAGCATATGTAGAGATACTAAAATACACACGAACAGTCGTGTTACCTTAACCTTGCCGCTGTTGTTGAACCATTGGATGTAGTAAGGATGTGGATGTGGTCTTGTGGTGAGAGAAAGCTTCTCCACCATATCCATGCTAGCCAAGTTGTTGCAGCTCCCTCCATCTATGATGGCCTTGAATAGAACGTTCCTTCACAACTCCTTTGTATGGAACAAGTTATGCCTCTGATTTTGCTCAGCTTGTGTAACCTGCACACTCAAAACACGTTGAGCAACTAAACATTCATACTGTCGGCATCTTGAGCAGCCATGTATTGCGTCTCAGATCAGAATCATCTCCACCGTGTTCTTCATGTGTAATAAGAGCCAAAGTCTCTTCATCATAGTCACTAGCAGACTCATACCCACCATCCTCGTAGCAATCATCACACGCTGAGATGTGCATTCTCTCATAAAATGTCCTCTTCCCTTACAACGACGACAAATAATATCACTTGTGTGCCCTGTTGACGCCATGGAAGAAGAAGAGCTCTGTGTAGGCCCAGCGGTGTACTCTTGGCGAGATAGTGGTGGTTGTGCCTGCTTTCTTGTATCACGGTTGGAGGTGGCAGCCGGCGGAGGTGCGGTGTAGTAGAACGTGTGGAAGTAGATGATGCACGTGGTGTCCATGATGAAGGTCGACCTGCAGAAAAGTTAGTCGCGCCAAGGCACATCGATCCTGCACTTCACGTTCAGCTTTACAAGCAAGATGGAATAATCGAGTGATATTATTATAATCCTTGTAGTCTAGAATGGTCTGAATCTCTCTATTTAATCCACCCAGAAAAGCGTGCAAGCATAGCTTCATTCTCCTCAACAATACCACATCTAATCAAGCCAGTTTGTAATTCTGATAATATTCTTCACCGAATTTTTCCTTGTCTTAAGCGCTGCAATTTTGAAGTAATTCACGCTGATAATATGGTGGAACCCAACGAGTACGCATAGCAGTTTTCAAAGCAGCCCAAGTAGCTGGAACAGGATATAATCTACAATGTTCAGACCACCAAACACATGCAAAGCTAGTGAAAGCACAAACAGCAGCAGAACACGTCTCTCCTCAGGATATTGTAAACATGTAAATCGTTGTTCAGTTTCTAACTCCCAAGTAAGATATATATCAGGAACATATCTACCCTCAAATGGTGGAATATTCAATTTCAGTTTAGGGAGATGGTCATGATCTCGTACCTGAAGGGGAGCCGAACATTGCCATTATTTGCATGTGGACGACCTGGTGGTTGTGGTGCTGGTGGTTGCACGTAGTTCTGATGTTGATCAACCTCATCCTCGTAAGCTCTTACATAATCATCCTCCCCCACCGCAGCAGCAGGAGCCACAGAAGTATCAACAGCAGCACCAGCAGCTTGGCGGTGAAGAGGGACACGGGAAGCTCGGCGGAGGGCTGTTTCGCGATGTGGAGGTAGTCCATGTTGTTGTAGTAGAGGTGCGTTAGGTGCAGCGGTGGTGGTGGTGGTAGACGCAGCGAGCAATTCATTAAACTTGTTATCGAGCTTTGTTTGACGCCTTCTCAATGCCATCTATCTTCTCCATGGCCTCTTCAAATCTATTTAGCACATCGTCCACCTGCCCACTCATCATTTGTTGAAACTTATCATGTAGCGCTTTGTTTGTCATGTTCTCCCGGTCAGTCTCGTCGACTTGTGATCCTGCCATGGTTAGCAGCAATAGAAACACACAAGAATATGATTGACAGACTACTAGGAAGTGGTGGTGGTGGTGTGGTGGGCGATCACAAATCCGTCAAGCAAATCTCAAATTCTTACCAGTTCTTACCCAGAAGAAAGCGGTGATCGCAACCGATGTAGTCAAAACTCTCAAAGCTTGGATAGAGCGATTACCGGGAGAGTCAAGCATACGATGTAGATGTATGTGGAGCTGGGAAGGCTTATAATATGGTAGCAAAAAGGTTAGCAATAATCAATTCAGAGATGCAAAGTTGAATAAGCGCTCAACGACGGTCTTGTCTTTGGTCCTAGGCTAGACCGTGCTAGAGACGCGAGCCTAGAACACTAACAAAATCACGGCGCTGCACGGAAACAACGGAAAAGCACACTCTGGAAATTTTTTTTTTTTTTTTTTTTTTTTTTTGCGCTGCTTTTTTTTTTTTTTTTTTGTGAAAAATCACTATAATGGCGAGTGTCTCAAAACTCTTCCCAGGTCAAACTGACAGGATGGGCACGAAATTTTTTCGACCAAAATTTTTTTTTTTTTTTGACTGCCCGGACCCAAAAACTGGAAACGGGTCAAAAAAAACTTTCTATAACGGCGACTGTCTCAATCCACTTAGAAACACCTAAAAATAGGGTAGGCAGAAAATTTTTTGACAAGTACGTTTTTGGAAAATTTTGGGCCTAAACGGAGCGTGGTTTCCAGACTCTTTTTTTTTGTGGCTTTTTCGTGGACTTTAGGTATGAAGAACAGACTCGATCTAATCTACGAAAAACTGTAAAATCTCACCGAGCAACCTGAAAATCTGATACCACTTGATAGAGGCAAAGGTGTCCCGTCTTTCGATGAGATGTTGGTTTTCGCTTTGGAGGAAGTCGACTTTGACGATCCGACTCTGAGCGTGAGCGAGGACGCCGCTCTGACGTTTAGCTTATCGCTAAACCAACTCCGAGAGGTTATTGACCACGCCGAGCACGATCAACGACCACGAGGGTCTGTTTCCTGCGAGCAAACGAAGAACAAGCAAGAAACTGAGATTGCAATCTGGATATTGCGAATATAAGATGAAAGCTTTATTGATCAAGGTGGGGTTCTGTGGACGCCTTTGTGCAGTCGTTGAACACAAAGCGAAATGCGAAGTTGCAGCTATGGCGAACTTTTAATCTAAACAAAACCCAAGGTCTAAGCGGTGCCCTAAGGGCTGTATATATGGAGGAAGAGGGGGAATTTCGTGGCCCTTGGTGGAGGGGTCGAAATCAACCCTAACTCTTGTTTCCCACACATACGGACTCTAAAACAGCCTATACTTAAGTATTTCGAAATTACATGGACCTGGCCCACTAATAAGGTGACGCAGCACCTAGAATAGCCTCGGGACGACATTTATGAAGTAGCATCTTGTATATTTCGTCCAAGGCTTCATGCATCCATTATGGTGGCTTCAAAGTCCTGAAATCATCACTTGTAACTCCGTTCTTGTTCCCCTTAGCATGGCATTATCTCCATGCTTGTTGTTGCTCAATGTCCATCCTTCTCCAAGCTAGGGCCTTCATTTGTAAGCAAAACAAATGTATCCAATTTAGGCAGCATCATATTCTCATGAACATTAGAATCATTACCAAAAAGCGAAAGTACGATAATTTAATTGGCGTCTTGTGAGCTCTAGTAATTGGTCCAGTATATGTAGCAGTAGGGGCTGTGGGTGTAACAATGGTATTGATGTCCTCATCAATGGGTGCTCACACACTTCTCTCGTCTCACTTTTGGTGGCAAATAGAATGAGGTTTTTCTCTCTAGGCGAAGAGTCGCTCAAATTTGGCTTGTGGCTCTCACTCACTTTTGGGTGGATCACTTTCTCACTCTTTTCTCTATGATGTGTGGCTTGCTTGTCGGCTATCACTTGACTAGGAGACATAGGTCGTAGCACATACTCCTTCCCTTTCATCTTGAAGCTATAGTGATTGGTTCGCCCATTGTGGATGACACCACGGTCGAATTGCCATGGTCGACCAAGAAGGAGGTGGCAAGCGGTCATTGGGACCACATCACACTCCAAAGTGTCTTCATAAGCACCAATTTTGAAGGAGACTTGGACCGTATGCTCGACTCAGTATAGTGCTTGGAGTCACTTAGCCATTGAACCTTGTAGGGGTGTGGGTGCTTCCTCTTGACCAAATGTAGCTTGGAGCATAGTTCTTCACTTGCCAAGTTGTGGCAACTACCTCCATCGATTATGACCTTGATGGACCGTCCATTGATGCGGCTTTTGTGTGGAAGATGTGGCATCGTTGGTCTTCTTCTTGTTGATGTTGAAGAGTCAAGACCTTGGAGACAACGAGGCGGGCTCGAATCCTCATCACAAAAGACTTGATCATCTTCATCTTCATTCACTTGCCGGTGCATGGCCACTTGCTCAAGGGCTTCCATTTCCTCTTCACTCATAGAGTCATATGTGCCATCGTCGTTGAGGATCATGGTGCGCTTGTTGGTGCATTCGTATGACTTGTGGCCTCGGCCGCCGCAAGTGAAACACTTGAAGGAGCTTGTCTTGATGGTCTCATCGGTCGGAGTAGAGGATGAAGCACGCGGCTTGAGGTTGCTTGTAGTAGGAGGAGGACGACTTGAACTTGTCGATGTCTTCTTGTAACTTGATTTGTCGTCGTTTCTTGAAGGAAGCTTGGTTGGTGTAGATGTTGGAGGAGTCGTTGAAGCTTGGTTGTTGGAGAAGCCGTAGGTCTTGGATGAGTACTTGGCGTACTTGAAGTCATCTTGTACTTGGCGTTCCGCCTTTGTAGCTTGATGCACGAGCTCAATGAGGGATGAGTATGGTTGGAAGTCGGCGATCTTCTTGATGGGATGATTGAGTCCGTTCAAGAAAGCGTGCCATAGTTTGCTCATCATCTTCCTTGACATTGGCTCGAATCATGGCTATCTCCATCTCCTTGTAGTATTCTTCAACGCTCTTTGTTCCTTGCTTGAGTAGTTGGAGTTTCTTGAAGAGGTCGCGGTTGTAGTAGGTTGGCACAAAAGCGTGCTCGCATGACATCCTTCATTTGAGCCCAAGTGGTGATTGGGGGTTCACCTCTTGCTTGTCGTCGCTCAATGATTTGTTCCCACCATATGAGCACATAATCTTGGAACTCAAGTGATGCCATAGCGATTTTCTTCGCTTCATCGTAGTTGTGCAAGCGGAAGATTTTGTCAACCTTCAATGCCCATGAGAGGTAGTCTTCGGGGTCATTGCTTCCATTGAACTTTGGCATGGTGAATTTTAGCTTGCCGTAGCGTTGCTCTTCATTGTGTTGTTGGCGATGTTGATGATGGCGTCCTTGGCGTGGAATGTACTCGTCTTCATGTTGCTCTTGGCGCGGAGGAAGACCATGATCAACTTGCCCTTGTTGAACTTGAGGTTGAGGTGGAGCTTGGCGAGCTTGTGGAGGAGCTTGAGGAACTTGGCGTTGTACATGAGGTTGGTAGTTCCTCTCTTGGATTTCTTCTCGAAGGGCTTCCTCTTGATTGCGCCGTTCGCGATTGCGGTTGGCGAAGGCTCTACTTGATTCTTGAAGGGCACGTTGCGCCTCAAGAGCTTGCGCTTCACGTTGTTGTTGTTGAAGGCGTTGAGCCTTGGCGTCTTGTTCGTCTTGGTGACGGCGTGCTCTTTCTTCCTCTTGTTGGCGGCGAAGGCGTTGTCGTTCTTGGGCTTGAGCAAAAGCCTCTTGGTTTGATTGAGGACGAGGAACTTGATCATCAACTTGCTCTTGTGAATGCTTGTCATGTAGCGGGTTGCGAGATGCATAGCGGTCTTGGCTGCTCGCTCGTCGAAGAGTGTTCGATGACGGTGTACTTGAGTCGTAGAATGTGTCGTCGGAATGTCGACTCGGCGGCTCCGTCTTGATGATGAAGAAGTGGAATGATGCCGTTTCTCATCAGCGCGAATCTCGTCCATTCTTGCATCATTCTCTTCCTTGTGAGCCTCGAACTTGTTGTCGAAGTAGTCTCTTGTACGTTGCTCGGAGAGTCGCAAGTCGGTGGCGAGGTTGTCGATCGATCGCTCATTGCTTGTTGTTCTTGGTGCAACGCTCGTTGTGCACCAAAGAGGTGGCTCTTGGTGACGACGAGGACATGTCGTCGTCTTGCTCGATGAAGAGTGGGTTGGTAGAAGAACTTGGCCTATCCATCATTCCAAACAAGATGTGAGTGGTAGAACGGAAAAGAACTTATACCAATGTACCTTTGACCGATGTTGAAAATGAATCAAGTTCACTCAAATGCGGACAATGAAATAGCACTCTTGGTACCGATTCTTGTCGGTTCTCACACCTACACAAATAAAAGCTTATGGTGGAGCTCGGTTAGGATGGCGGCACAAAATTTGATGCAATTGTAAGTGAGACTCAATAAAGTTGAAAAAGATTCGCAAAATCGCAAATGTAACAAGTAGACCAAGCAAGTAGTGGTACACGGAGACACACACGCAAATAGATAAGTGGGATTGTGCAAACCAAAAGTGAGCCAAAATGTGGAAACCACGAGAATGCTCTTGTTGCACAATACTAGAGAGACGCTAGCACGATTGCACAAAAGGCGGATCATGAACTTGTGCACAACCTATTAGGCAAAAATGCAACGATCTCTATCCCAAGTATGCTATATGTATGATATTTGGTGCTATGATCCAAGATGATCAGATATGACAATCTTAATGTTGTATGATGCTATGGTTCTTGCTTATAAGCTCTTTGCTTATCTTTCCTCTTTGCTTAAAAGCTTGGGTGGCTCTTTCACTTTTGAGCTCTTTTCTTATGCAAACTTCACGAACCAAGATAGCAATTGTGTATGCGATGACACATTGTGACACACAAGTTGATCTCAAGATATGCACCACTATGGTATGCTATGTATGCTATGGAGTATGATCACTAAGGTGCACAAGTCACGTTGCGGCAATACTCGATGGCTAGTCTCGATGGGTAAGCAAGCATAAAAGTAAGGCTATGTGGTTATCAATGCAATTGCGAGAGATGACAAAGATGTTGTCGAGGTTACCGTCCTTGACGATGATGAGTCCTTGGCGAAGATGAGTGGTGGTGATGTTGACGTCGAACCGTACCTATATAGCCGAAACACAATAGGACACGGGAACCACAACTCAAATTCTCAAAGACCAAAAGCGAAAATGTGGTAGCGGAAAGTGGAGGTGGTATAGCGGATGATGTGGGTTAAGCCCTAGGCAAAGATGCCGATGTTCGGAAAATTTGATGGTGTCAAAAGGTGGTGAAACCAAGGTGAGGACTTCGGGCACGTCGATAGCTTCAAAACGAGCCAAAGAACACTCAAATCGGAGTTCGGAGTGAAAAGTTATGATGAAAATGGTGAAAGTCGGAAGGCTGAAACTGGCCAGGGCGGTAGTACCGCTCGTAAGCGGTAGTACCGCTTGCAACGGGCGGTAGTACCGCTCGTGTCGCGATTTTTCGATTTTAGGCTGAACGAGGGCTGGCGGAAGTGCCGTGCTCAGCGGTAGTACCGCTAGGAGGCGGTAGTACCGCTCACGGTGGTAATACCGCTCGAAGGGCGGTAGTACCGCTCGCGTCGGGATTTTCTCGATTGCTCGAACCGTGGCGCGATTTTGGGGCGGAAATGGGCGATTTCGGAGTCAAAATTCGATGGATTTTGTGGATGGAAAGAGGTGAAACTTGGGGAGATGCTAGATCGACTCGAAACAAAGCAAATCCACGGATCAAAATCAACAAAATTTCATCACACTAACAAATCACAAAAAAAAATTGGGGCTATTTTTGTGGGGAATTTTCGGAGTTAGGACGAAAACAACAAAATCAAGCTAGAAAAAGAGGGGTAGGGGCTCCAATAACGTGATCAACGTGGCTCATGATACCATGATGATGTAGGGCGGAACCCTACGTGGACGATCTTTCACGTTTGGAGGAAATCCCTACGAGGAACACGAAGAACGAGCGGAAGAACACGAGGGAAAACACGAGGGGAAAGAGAGGGATCACTCAACCGACAAGAAAACGATCACACAAGTGCTAGATTATCAAACAGATAGAGTGGCACAAGATTCAAGGACAACAAAGGGTAGGATACAAGGGTAGCCGTTCTTCTCGAGAGGAGGTCTTGAGGGTCCACCCTAGGAGGGGTCTTGAATCCGCTTGGGGATCTTCTCCGTAGAGGTCCTGATCTCAAGGAGAAGTAGCCAAGTGGATGAGCAAAGGCTCTCACACGAAATATGAGCAAATCCAAAGCTAACCCTAGAAAGGATGAGGGAAGGTCTATTTATAGTCTAGGACCTCCAAGGGGTAAGTTGGGGCGAAGCGAGTACATGGGCCTCGGCCCGATCGCTACAGACACAGGCGTGGCGGTAGTACTGTTGCTTCATGGCGGTAGTACCGCTTTCAATGGTAATACCGCTTTGTGGGCGGTAGTACCGCTTTCAATGTGGTAGTACCGCTTATCTTGAGCGGTAGTACCGCTCGACGTCGCTCGATTCTGGAGTGTGTCGGGTTTTGCGGAAGTAGGCGGATGGAGAGCGGTAGTACCGCTTGGCTCGGCTCAGTGGTAGTACCGCTTGGCTTGAGCGGTAGTACCGCCGGGCGGTAGTACTGCTTGGCTTGAGCGGTAGTACCGCTCCCTCTGACTCTGCAGCTCCTTCTCTTGCTCTTGGTGTCCATCTTGGGCTGCAGCTTCTCCTAGGTTGGTTCCTTGGTACCTAAGGATGCACAACATTCCAGATTGAGGTAGTAGCCATGTCTCGAGAGGGTCATATGATATTTCACTAAGGAGAGAAGTCACCTCGGTCTCGAGAGCTCGAGCTCGTGCTCTAGTCATGGGTTCTCTTGGCTCTTGATGAGACGGTTGTGGATGCATGGGGATGATCGTGGGATGCTCCGCATCAGACTTCCATTTGCACTAAGACTATAAATAGGACCCTCCCATCTCCTAGTTAGGGTTAGCATTGGATTAGCTCATATTTCGGTGTGAGAGCCTTTGCTCATCCACTTGGCTACTTCTACTTTTGAGATCAAGACCTCTACGGAGAAGATCCCCCAAGCGGATTCAAGACCCCCTCCTAGGGTGGACCCCTCAAGACCTCCTCTCGGAGAATAACGGCTACTCGTGTATCCTTACCTTTGTTGACCTAGATCTTGTGTCACTCTATGTATTCGATAATCTAGCACTTGTGTGATTGAGTTCTTGTCGGTTGAGTGCATTCTCTCTCGTTTTCCCCGTGTTTTCCCTCGTGTTCTTCCGCGTGTTCCTCGTGTTTCCCTGTAGGATCCGCTCCAACGTGAAAGATCGTCCACGTAGGGTTCCGCCCTACATCATCTATGGTATCATGAGCCACATTGATCACGTCTTGGAGCCCCTACCCCTCTTTTTCTAGCTTGATTTTGTTGTTTTTGTCCTAATTCCGAAAATTCCCACAAAAGAGCCCCAAATTTTTTTCGTGATTTGTTAGTGTGATGAGATTCTGTGGATTTGGTCCATGGATTTGTGTTGCTACGTGTGGATCTACCTTTCCCCACCTCCCTCACCTTCTTTCCATCCACCAAACTCCTCGATTTCGACCTCACAATCATCTTCTTCCCAGGAAATTTTGCAATTCCTCTCCCCGAGCCCGATTTCGCCCGAGCTCCGGACATCCGGACAA
>JAHIAM010001644.1:0-42128 GCA_021605205.1 Aegilops longissima
CCATAGGTGGCCGCCAGCCTCCCCTTCCTCCTTTATATCAGAGGCAGAGGGCACCCCATGACACACAAGTTGATCATTGAGATCGTTCCTTAGCCGTGTGCGGTGCCCCTTCCACCAAACTACACCTCGAATATACCGCTGCGGAGCTTAGCGAAGCCCTGCGCGGTGGAACATCATCATCGCCACCACGCCGTCGGTCGTGAAACTCTCCTCAACACTCGGCTGGATCGGAGTTCGAGGGACGCCATCGAGCTGAACGTGTGCAGAACTCGGAGGTGCCGACGCTCGGTACTTGGATCGGTTGGATCGGGAAGAAGTACGACTACTTCTCTCACGCTGCGTCAACGCTTCCGCTGCTGGTCACGAGGGTACGAGACAACACTCTCATCTCGTTGCTATGCATCACCATGGTCTTGCGTGATCGTAGGAAAATTTTTGAAATTACTACGTTCCCCAACGGTGGCATCCGAGCCTGGTTTTATGCGTTGATGTCATATGCACGAGTAGAACACAAGTGAGTTGTGGGCGATACAAGTCATACTACCTACCAGCATGTCATACTTTGGTTCAGCGGTATTGTGAGATGAAGCGGCCGGACCGACATTACGCCAGACGCTTACGCCGAGACTGGTTTCACCGCTGTGAGCACTCGCTGCTTAAAGGTGGTGGCGGGTGTCTGCTCTCTCACTTTAGTTGAACGAGTGTGGCTACGCCCGTCCTTGAGAAGGTTAAAACGGAGTCTATTTGACGAAGTATCGTTGTGGTTTTGATGCGAGGTAAGAACGGTTCTTGCTCAGCCCGTAGCAGCCACGTAAAACTTGCAACAACAAAGTAGAGGACGCCTAACTTGTTTTTGCGGGGCATGTTGTGATGTGATATGGTCAAGACGTGATGCTATATTTTATTGTATGAGATGATCATGTTTTGTAACCGAAGTTATCGGCAATGGCAGGAGCCATATGGTTGTCGCTTATTGTATGAGATGCAACGCCATGTAATTGCTTTACTTTATCACTAAGGAGTAGCGATAGTCGAGAAGCAATAGTTGGCAAGACGACAACGATGCTACGATGGAGATCAAGGTGTCGCGCGGTGACGATGGTGATCATGACGGTGCGGAGATGGAGATCACAAGCACAAGATGATGATGGCCATATCATATCACTTATATTGATTGCATGTGATGTTAATCCTTTATGCATCTTATCTTGCTTTGATTGACGGTAGCATTATAAGATGATCCCTTACTAAATTATCAAGAAGTGTTCTCCCGAGTATGCACCGCTATGAAAGTTCTTCGTCTTTGAGACACCACGTGATGATCGGGTGTGATAGGCTCTACGCTCAAATACAACGGTGCAAAACAGTTGCACACGCGAATACTCAGGTTATACTTGACGAGCTATGCATATAAGATATGACCTCGGAACACGGAGACCGAAGGTCGAGCGTGAATCATATAGTAGATATGATCAACATATTGATGTTCACCATTGAAACTACTCCATCACACGTGATGATCGGTCATGGTGTAGTTGATATGGATCACGCAATCACTTAGAGAATTGGAGGATATTTTTCTAAGTGGGAGTTCTTAAGTAATATGATTAATTGAACTTAAATTTATCATGAACTTAGTACCGATAGTATCTTGCTTGTCTATGATGTGTAGATAGATGGCTCGTCTTTGTTGTTCCGTTGAATTTTAATGCGTTCCTTGAGAAAGCAAAGTTGAAAGATGATGGCAGCAATTACACGGACTGGGTCCGTAATTTGAGGATTATCCTTATTGCTGCACGGAAGAATTACGCCTGGAAGCACCGTTAGGTGCCAGGCCTGGTGCAAAGGGCTGCGCCGAAGTTGTGAACGTCTGGCAAAGCAAAGCTGATGACTACTCTATAGTTCAAGTGTGCCATGCTTTACGGCTTAGAACCGGGACTTCAACGTCGTTTTGAACACCATGGAGCATATGAGATGTTCCAGGAGTTGAAGTTAATATTCCAAGCGAATGCCCGGATTGAGAGATATGAAGTCTCCAATAAGTTCTATAGCTGTAAGATGGAGGAGAATGGTTCGTCGGTGAGCATATACTCGTAATGTCCGGATATAACAATCACTTGATTCAACTGGGAGTTAATCTTCCGGATGATTGCGTCATTGATGAATTCTCCAATCATCGCCACCAAGCTACAAGAGCTTCGTGATGAACTATAATATGCAAGGGATGACCAAAACTATGCCCGAGCTCTTCGCGATGCCGAAAGTCATGGAGGTAGAAATCAAAAGGAGCATCAAGTGTTGATGGTTAACAAAACCACTAGTTTCAAGAAAAGGGCAAAGGAAAGAAAAGGAAACTTCAAAAGAGCGGCAAGCAAGTTGCTGATCAAGAGAAGAAACCCAAGTCTGGTCCTAAGCCTGAAACCGAGTGCTTCTATTGCAAGCAGGCTGGTCTTCGAAGCGGAACTGCCCCAAGTATTTGGCGGATAAGAAGGATGGCAAGGTTAACAAAGGTATATGTGATATACTTGTTATTGATGTGTACCTTACTAATACTCGCAGAGCACTGGTATTTGATCTTGGTTCATTGCTAATATTTGCAACTCAAGCAGGGCTACGGATTGCGAAGATTGGCTAAGGACGAGGTGACGATGCGCGCGTGGGAAATGGTTCCAAAGTCGATGTGATCGCGATCGCACGCTACCTCTACATCTACCTTCGGATTAGTATTAGACCTAAATAATTGTTATTTAGTACCATCGTTGAGCATGAACATTATATCTGGATCTTGTTTGATGCGAGACGGTTATTCATTTAAATCAGAGAATAATGGTTGTTCTATTTATATGAATAATATCTTTTATGGTCATGCACCATTGAAGAATGGTTTGTTTTACTTAATCTTGATAGTAGTGATACACATATTCATAATGTTGAAACCAAAAGATGCAGAGTTGATAATGATGGTGCAACTTATTTGTGGCAATCGCCGTTTAGGTCATATCGATTATAAACGCATGAAGAAACTCCATCTTGATGGACTTTTGGAGTCACTTGATTATGAATCACTTGGCACTTATGAACCGTGCCTTATGGGCAAGATGACTAAAACACCGTTCTCGGAACTATGGAGAGAGCAACAGATTTATTGGAAATCATACATCTTGATGTATGTGGTCCAATGAATGTTGAGGCTCGTGGCGGATATCGTTATTTTCTCACCTTCACAGATGATTTGAGCAGATATGGGTATATCTACTTAATGAAACACAAGTCTGAAACATTTGAAAAGTTCAAAGAATTTCAGAGTGAAGTGGAAAATCATCGTAACAAGAAAATAAAGTTTCTACGATCTGATCGTGGAGGAGAATATTTGAGTTACTGAGTTTGGCCTACATTTGAAACAATGCGGAATAGTTTCGCAACTTACGCCACCGAACACCACAACGTAATGGTGTGTCCGAACGTCGAATCGTACTTTATTAGATATGGTGCGATCTATGATGTCTCTTCTGATTTACCGCTATCGTTTTGGGGTTATGCTTTAGAGACGGCTACATTCACTTTAAATAGGGCACCATCTAAACCGCTGAGACGACGCCTTATGAACTGTGGTTTGGCAAGAAACCAAAGTTGTCGCTTTTAAAAGTTTGGGGCTGCGATGCTTATGTGAAAAAGCTTCAACCTGATAAGCTCGAACCCAAATCGAGAAATGTGTCTTCATAGGATACCCAAAGGAGACAGTTGGGTACACCTTCTATCACAGATCCGAAGGCAAGATTTTTGTTGCTAAATTCGGAAACTTTTTGGAGAAAGAGTTTCTCACGAAAGAAGTGAGTGGGAGGAAAGTAGAACTTGATGAGATAATGTATCTACTCCCTTATTGAGAAGTAGTACATCACAGAAAACAGTTTCGTGACACCTACACCAAATAGGGAGGAAGCTAATGATGATGATCATGAAACTTCAGATCAAGTTTTACAGAACTTCAGAGATCAACCAGAGCAAGATCCGCACTGAGTGGTACGGTAATCCTATTTTGGAAGTCATGTTATTGGAACATGATGAACCTCGAACTATGAAGAAGCGATGGTGAGCCCAGATTCCACAAAATGGCTTGAGGCCATGAAATCGAGATGGGATCCATGTATGAGAACAAAGTATGGACTTTGGTTGACTTGCCCGATGATCGGCAAGCAATTGAGAATAAATGGATCTTCAAGAAGAAGACCGACGCTGATGGTAATGTTATCGTCTATAAAGCTCGACTTGTTGCAAAAGGTTTTCGACAAGTTCAAGGGATTGACTACGATGAGACCTTCTCACCAGAGCGATGCTTAAGTCCGTCCGAATCATGTTAGCAATTGCCGATTTTATGATTATGAAATTTGGCAAATGGATGTTAAAACTGCATTCTGAATGGATTTCGGAAGAAGAGTTGTATATGATGCAACCAGAAGGTTTTGTCGATCCAAAGGAGCTAACAAAGTGTGCAAGCTCCAATGATCCATTTATGGACTGGTGCAAGCCTCTCGGAGTTGGAATAAACGTTTTGATAGTGTGATCAAAGCATTTGGTTTTATATGAGACTTTTGGAGAAGCCTGTATTTACAAGAAAGTGAGTGGGAGCTCAGAGCATTTCGATATTATATGTGGATGACATATTATTGATCGGAAATGATATAGAATTTCTGGATAGCATAAAGGGATACTTGAATAAGAGTTTTTCGATGAAAGACCTCGTGAAGCTGCTTACATATTGGGCATTAAGATCTATAGAGATAGATCAAGACGCTTAATAGGACTTTCACAAAGCACATACCTTGATAAAGTTTTGAAAAAGTTCAAATGGATCGTGCAAAGAAAGGGTTCTTGCCGGTATTACAAGGTGTGAAGTTGAGTAAGACTCAATGCCCGACCACCGCAGAAGATAGAGAGAAAATGAAAGATGTTCCCTATGCTTCAGCCATAGGCTCTATCATGTATGCAATGCTGTGTACCAGACCTGATGTGTGCCTTGCTGTAAGTTTAGCAGCAGGTACCAAAGTAATCCAGAGTGGATCATGGACAGCGGTCAAGAACATCCTTAAGTACTTGAGAAGAACTAAGGATATGTTTCTCATTTATGGCGGTGACAAAGAGCTCGTCAGAACGGTTACGCCGACGCAAGCTTTGACACTGATCCGGACGATTCTAAATCGCAAACCGGATACGATTTACATTAAACGGTGGAGCTGTCGGTTGGTGCAGTTCCAAACAAAGCGTCGCTATGGGATCTACATGTGAAGTTGAGTACATAGCTGCTTCGGAAGCAGCTAATGAAGGAGTCTCGATGAAGGAGTTCATAACCGATCTAGGTGTTGTACCTAGTGTATCGGGTCCAATGAAAATCTTTTGTGACAATCTTGGTGCAATTGCCTTGGCAAAGGAATCCAGATTTCACAAGAGAACCAAGCACATCAAAAGACGCCTCAACTCCATCCGGATTTGGTCCAGTGGGAGACATAGAGATATGCAAGATACATACGGATCTGAATGTTGCAGACCGCTGACTAAGCCTCTTCCACGAGCAAAACATGATCAGCACCAAGACTCCATGGGTGTTAGAATCATTCTTGTGTAATCTAGATTATTGACTCTAGTGCAAGTGGGAGATCAAGGAAATATGCCCTAGAGGCAATAATAAAGTTATTATTTATTTCCTTATATCATGATAAATGTTTATTATTCATGCTAGAATTGTATTAACCGGAAACATAATACATGTGTGAATACATAAACCTACAGAGTGTCACTAGTATGCCTCTACTTGACTAGCTCGTTAATCAAAGATGGTTATGTTTCCTAACCATGAACAAGGAGTTGTTATTTGATTAACGGGATCACATCATTGGTTGAATGATCTGATTGACATGACCCATTCCATTAGCATAGCACCTGATCGTATAGTTTGTTGCTAGTGCTTTTCTTCATGACTTATACATGTTCCTATGACTATGAGATTATGCAACTCCTGTTTACCCGAGGAACACTTTGGTGCTACCAAACGTCACAACGAATCGGGTGATTATAAAGGTACATTACAGGTGTCTCCGAAGGTACATGTTGGGTTGGCATATTTCGAGATTAGGATTTGTCACTCCGATTGTCGGAGAGGTATCTCTGGGCCCTCTCGGTAATGCACATCACATAAGCCTTGCAAGCATTGCAACTAAATGTGTTAGTTGTGAGATGATGTATTACGGAACGAGAAAAGAGACTTGCCAAGAACGAGATTGAACTAGGTATTGGATACCGACGATCGAATCTCGGGCAAGTAACATACCGATGACAAAGGGAACAACGATGTTGTTATGCGGTCCGACCGATAAAGATCTTCAGAGAATATGTAGGAACCAATATGGGCATCCAGGTCCCGCTATTGGTTATTGACCGAGAGGTGTCTCGGTCATGTCTACATAGTTCTCGAACCCGTAGGGTCCGCACGCTTAACGCTTCGATGACAGCTATTATGAGTTTTATGATGTTGATGTACCAAGGTTGTTCGAGTCCCGGATGAGATCACGGACATGACGAGGAGTCTCGAAATGGTCGAGACATAAAGATTGATATATTGGAAGCCTATGTTTGACTCGGAATCACTCGGGTGAAATTGGGAATTTTATCGAGTACCGGGTTACGGAACCCCCGGGGTCAATGGGCCTTGATGGGCCTTAAGGGGAAAGAGAAAAGGGGGCCATATGCTGGCCGCAGCCTTCCCCCCTTCCCTAGTCCTATTAGGATTAGGAGAAGGGGGTGGCGCCCCCTCTCTCCCTCTCCCCTTGGTCAAACCCTAGTTGGACTAGGATTGGGGGGAATCCTACTCCCGGTGGGAGTAGGACTCCCAGGCGCAGCCATAGGTGGCCGGCCAGCCCCTCCCTTCCCTCCTTATATATCTGAGCAGAGGGCACCCCATGACACACAAGTTGATCATTGAGATCGTTCCTTAGCCGTGTGCGGTGCCCCCTTCCACCAAACTACACCTCGAATATACCGTTGCGGAGCTTAGGCGAAGCCCTGCGCCGGTGGAACATCAACATCGTCACCACGCCGTCGTCTCGACGAAACTCTCCTCAACACTCGGCTGGATCGGAGTTCGAGGGACGCCATCGAGCTGAACGTGTGCAGAACTCGGAGGTGCCGACGCTCGTACTTGGATCGGTTGGATCGGGAAGAAGTACGACTACTTCCTCTACGCTATGCGTCAACGCTTCCGCTGCTGGTCTCACGAGGGTACGAGACAACACTCTCATCTCGTTGCTATGCATCACCATGGTCTTGCGTGATCGTAGGAAAATTTTTGAAATTACTACGTTCCCCAACATGACCGCCCGTCTCTGAAGTTTCCGGTCTCGTCGGTCTAAGCTGGTGGTAAAGACGTGGTACTCGCCCGCCATTCAATTGCTTTGGATTGCTCGATAGCCCGATTGCTGCTGTTGTTGATTGTAGCCCCTTGGTTCTCGATCGCTCGATTACCTTCATTATTCTGATTGCCTTGCCCGCCGGATTACCGCGAACCTCGGGCCGATTTCTCCGCCAGTATCTTGAGCGGACCTCGAACCGCCCGACCCTTGATCATACCGAAAGAGTTGGAATTCTTAAACTCCCCGCATAATATAACAGTCCTTCCAAAGGTGGTTCGCGGCGCCTCCTTCGTCCCGTGCTTTGGACATGGTTGATTTAATACAAAGTTCAAACGATCCGGATTGTGACCACCCGGTTTGATTTGCCTACCCCGCGCCGCTGACCCTTGTCTGTGTAGCTGGTGTTGGCCACAAAGCCCATGTTGCCGTCGCCTTTACGCTTGTGCCCTCCGTTGCTCGCCGATCGATGCTGCTGGCTCCTCGAATTGCTGTTCTGCTTTCCCTTCCCGCTTCATCATTCTCCGATTCAGGATCCTTGGTACTATCGAATCAGCGACTTTACCAAAACACCCATTAGAGTGCCCATATCATGACAAAAACGCTTCATGCGACCCAGCTTCAGCTTGATGGTTCAAACCGCAATTGGCTTCCAATGTCATGATCGCGGAGCCGTGGTTGATCCGTCTCAAGAATGTAAACTTCCGAGACCCGGCGCACCCAATGGGTTGTAGACTCTCCGTCCCCTCGACGCAAGTCGCCAGATCCACCACCGACATGGGCTGTTTACAGGTGTCCTTGAAATTTTGGATGAACGGGTTCTCAATCGCGCCCACGAGCTGATAGAGTCGGGCGGCAAGTTTTTCAACCAGGTCCGGGCAGTACCTTCCAGCATCATTGTGAAGTACTTTGCACATGCTGCTTCATCTACATCCAGCATCTCCATGGCCATCTCATAGCTTTCTATCCATGCCTCCGGAGCCAAGTCGGCAGTATAGTTGGGCACCTTGCGTGGCCCCTTGAAATCCTTGGGTAAACGCACGTTTCGTAAAGCAGGGACGAGGCAAGGCACCCCCAAAGAGCCAGACGTGACCCCCGGCTCGAAGATGGTTGGTCGAACCGGCGCGGGCGGGTGATCCTCCGCTTGTGCTGCTAATCCGGCCTCCCTGCGTGCCCTGGCGCGGTCCACTACCACTTGAGCATCCTCAAAACCGCCTGCCGGATTGTTGCCGCGGGGCGGTCCACGCTGCGCATTGCTCGATACGGCCGGTTCATCGATGCGTCGGCTGCAGCTCCGACTCGGGCGGGGGGTGGAATGGATCCTCTCTCGACTGTACGAGTACGCTTCTTGCTGAGCCAAGGCCGTCCTGAGGAGCTCCTTGACCCGGCGTGTCTCCACTGCCTGTGGTGAATCGCCTTCAATTGGGATTGCCTCTAACCGTGCTGCAGCTGCTACGAGGTTATCCATCGGCTGGAGTAATGACCGGAGGTGTTCAGACGGTTCGGGTGCGCCGGTATGATGGCGAGGTAGATCTATCATCCGGGCTGAACCGGCGCGGCCGCCCCAGTGCTTCGGCGGTTTACCAACGGCGGCGGATTGCTGGTCCTCGCCCGGGGTATTGAAAAGCTCCTTCCTCAAAAACGGAAGGTAAACGGACTGTACTTCCTTTTCATGACTTCGTGTTGCGCTCGTCCAGCTCGAGCACAGAAGCTCGGCATCCAAGTGCGGCCCGCTCGCTGCCATCCTTTCGTCGCGGCTGCTAAATCTGCTTTAGCATTAGTGATCTGTTCCTCACCTTTGCAATCTCCACGCTAGAACGTCACGATCCGGCGGATTAGCCTCCGCCAGAGCACAGCTAACGCGTCAAAGAGCTCGACAAAACTTGAGCGGCGGGCGCAGGCCTCCTTCCGGCTGCGGCGCCGCTGTTGAACCGGCGACCAGGGCGCCATGTCGAGGAGTGAAGTGCCGCACTGTGTACCGGTCATGAAGATCCCGACCCGTTGGGTAAATAGAAGGGGTCCGAATGCTCTCACCGTCGGAACAGCCCCGATCTGGTCATCCCGCAGCTGGTATAAAGACTCGCCCGCCGACGACTCGTCGCCAGAGTAAACGACGGTTTAAATCACCAGATGCCGATCCGTCTCGTAACCTCCGTGGACAACTCCCACGAAAACATGCTTGGGCCGGTTTGGCGGGGCAGGACTCTTCTTCGCCGCCGAGCCGTCTCGACGAGGGCGGTGCAGTGTGTCCGCCCAGCCCCGACTCGCCGATCTTGCCGATGAACACGTGTATGCCGCCAAAGGGGACCCGTACCCGACTCAATCGAGCCGGCCTCGGGCCCCAAATCCGCATCGTCGATGTAGAGTTTGCCGCGACGACTTTTAGTCATCCGCCCATGCATAGCCTTCGAGTCCCTCGAACTTGCCCTCTAAGATCATCAAACCATCGAGGCGATAGCCCCACGGTGGCGCCAACCGTCGTGGAATTGTCACGGCAGATGTCCTCATGAAAGGACTTAGTCGCAGGGCCATCGACGGGTTACCTAGAGGGGTTAATGCGACACAAGACACGGGAATTATACTGGTTCGGCCCCTTCGATGAAGGTAAAGACCTACGTCCAGTTGTGGTATGATTGATATGATTCGGCGACTAAGGAGCAATAGCTTTGCCTTGGCCTCGAATCTCTGTCCCTAACTCGCCGCCGGGTCGTCCCCTTATATACACGGGTTAACGCCCGGGCGGCTTACAGAATCCCAATCCGGCTCATACAGGAGTCCGGTTTGGTCTCTCCTTTCTTGTCTTACAACACAAGTTACAGTATTAGGGCGGTTTACATGTATGGATCTTAATTCCCTTCTGGGCTCCAGGCCTCCATATGGGCCTGGATTCTACACGAGGGTAAACCGGCCCCTCCGGGGCGGTTCACACCCCGTAGCTATATCCTCAACAATAAGTGTCACAAACAGCCCTAGAGTTTGTACTAGAATAACACCTTAAGACACAAATCAACAAAAACCCTAATGTCACCTAGATACTCCAATGTCACCTCAAGTATCCATGGGTATGATTATACGATATGCATCACACAATCTCAGATTCATCTATTCAACCAACACATAGAACCTCAAAGAGTGCCCCAAAGTTTCTACCAGAGAATCAAGACGAAAATGTGTGCCAACCCCTATGCATAGGTTCATGGGCGGAACCCGCAAGTTGATCACCAAAACATACATCAAGTGAATCACGTGATATCCCATTGTCACCACAGATACGCACGGCAAGACATACTTCAAGTGTTCTCAAATCATTAAAGACTCAATCTGATAAGATAACTTCAAAGGGAAAACTCAATCCATTACTAGAGAGAAGAGGGGGAGAAGCAACATAAGATCAAACTATAATAGCAAAGCTCGCGATACATCAAGATCGTGCCAAATCAAGAACAAGAGAGAGAGAGAGAGAGAGAGAGAGAGAGAGAGAGATCAAACACATAGCTACTGGTACATACCCTCAGCCCCGAGGGTGAACTACTCCCTCCTCGTCATGGAGAGCGCCGGGATGATGAAGACGGCCACGGTGAGGTTCCCCCCTCCAAGAAGGTGCCTAACAGGTTCCGAGAGGTTTTGGTGGCTCAGAGGCTTGCGGCGGCGGAACTCCAGGTCTAATCTCCGTTCTGGAAGTGTTAGGGTACGTGAGTATATATGGGTGCAGGAAGTACTTCGGTGGAGCTTCGGGGGCCCCACGAGGCAGGGGGCGCGCCCTAGGGGGGGCGCTTCCCCCACCCTCGTGAGCACCTCCCTTCTCTCCTGACGTGGGGTCCAAGTCCATCCGGTAGCTTTCCTTCCAAAATTAACTTCTCCAGTTGATTTCGTTCCGTTTCGACTCCGTTTGATATTCCTTTTCTTCGAAACACGAAATAGGCAAAAAAACAGCAAATCTGGGTTGGGCCTCTGGTTAATAGGTTAGTCCCAAAAATAATATAAAAGTGGATAATAAAGCCCAATATTACCCAAAACAGTAGATAATATAGCATGGAGCAATCAAAAATTATAGATACGTTGGAGATGTATTAGTGACCGACACATGGCATCCACCATAACGGAACGCCGTTAAGCTATAGGGTCGGGTTTTGGATCCGATAACCCGTTAACAGCCCCGACCAATGGGGATTTTCCATGTGTGAAATCATCATTGGCTGGAGGAGACACGTGTCAGGTCCGCGTTGGCACAGGTGTCACTCATCCAATGGGCGAGACGCGCCTATGATATGTTGACACGTGGACCGGCCCATCATGTTTAAATGGGCCGGCCCAACTGAAGGCCCACAAGATTTTGCGGACCATAACGGGCCGGCCCAGCTAAAGGCCCACGAGATTTTGTGGACCATAATGGGCTGGCCCAGCTAAAGGCCCACAAGATTTTGCGGGCCATAATGGGCCGGCCCAGGTAAAGGCCCACAAGATTGTTTTGTGCCATAATGGGCCGGCCCATGTAAAGGCCCACAAGATTCTTGCGGGTCATAATGGGCCGGCCCAGCTAAAGGCCCACGAGATTTCACCGACATTAATGGGCCAGCCCAGCTGTAGGCCCACAAGATTTTGAGGACCCCAGTAGGCCGGCCCATTAACTGGCTGCCATGTTTTGGGCCAAATGCTGGCCCATATTTGATTCGGTCCATTAATGGCCTGCCACGCTCTGCTACCTCTTGAGCACTGCATTGGATTTCCCCGAAGAGGAGAGGATGATGCAGCAAAGTAGCGTAAGTATTTCCCTCAGTTTTTGAGAATCAAGGTATCAATCCAGTAGGAGGCTACACACAAGTCCCTCGTACCTGCACAAAACAATAGCTCCTCGCAACCAATGCGATTAGGGGTTGTCAATCCCTTCACGGTCACTTACGAGAGTGAGATCTGATAGAGATGACAAATAATATTTTTGGTATTTTTGGTATAGAGATGCAAAGTGAAAAGTAAAAGGAAAAGTAAAAACAAAGCAAGTATTAAAGTAATGGAGATTGATATGATGAGAATAGACCCGGGGTCCATAGGTTTCACTAGTGGCTTCTCTCAAGAGCATAAGTATTCTACGGTGGGTGAAGAAATTACTGTTGAGCAATTGACAAAATTGAGCATAGTTATGAGAATATCTAGGTATGATCATGTATATAGGCATCACGTCCGAGACAAGTAAACCGACTCCTGCCTGCATCTACTACTATTACTCCACTCATCAACCGCTATCTAGCATGCATCTAGAGTATTAAGTTAAAAAGCAGAGTAACGCCTTAAGCAAGATGACATGATGTAGAGGATAAATTCATGCAATATGATAAAACCCCATCTTGTTATCCTCGATGGCAACAATACAATACGTGCCTTGCTGCCCCTACATCCATTGGGAAAGGACACGCAAGATTGAACCCAAAGCTAAGCACTTCTCCCATTGCAAGAACTACCAATCTACTTGGCCAAACCAAACGGATAATTCGAAGAGACTTGCAAAGATAACCAATCATACATAAAAGAATTCAGAGAAGATTCAAATATTGTTCATAGATAATCTTGATCATAAACCCACAATTCATCGATCTCAACAAACACACCGCAAAAAGAAGATTACATCGAATAGATCTCCACGAGAGACGGGGAGAACATTGTATTGAGATCCAAAAAGAGAGAAGAAGCCATCTAGCTACTAGCTATGGACCCGAAGGTCTGAAGCAAAATACTCACACTTCATCGGAGGGGCTATGGTGATGATGTAGAAGCCCTCCGTGGTGGATGCACCCTCCGACGGAGCTCCGGAATAGGCCCCAAGATGGGACCTCGTGGATACAGGAAGTTGCAGCGGTGGAATTAGGTTTTTTGCTCCTGTTCTGATCGTTTGGGGGTACATAGGTATATATAGGAGGAAGGAGTACGTCGGTGGAGCAACATGGGGCCCACGAGGCAGGGGGCGCAACCTAGGGGGGCGCCCCCCACCCTCATGACCGCCTCTGTTACTTCTTGGAGTAGGGTCCAAGTCTCCTGGATCATGTTCGGTGACAAAATCACGTTCCCGAAGGTTTCATTCCGTTTGGACTCCGTTTGATATTCCTCTTCGAAACACTGAAATCGGCAAAAAAACAGCAATTCTGGGTTGGGCCTCCGGCTAATAGGTTAGTCCCAAAAATAATATAAAAGTGGAAAATTAAGCCCAATATAGTCCAAAATAGTAGATAAAGTAGCATGGAGCAATCAAAATTATAGATACGTTGGAGACGATCGGGCATCCCAAGCTTAATTCCTGCTCGTCCTCGAGTAGGTAAATGATAAAAGAGAATTTTGATGCGGAGTGATACTTTGGCATAATTTCAATGTAAATCTTCTTAATTGTGGTATGAATATTAAGATCCGAAAGATTCAAGACAAAAGTTCATATTGACATAAAAATAATAATACTTCAAGCATACTAACTAAGCAATTATGTCTTCTCAAAATAACATGGCCAAAGAAAGTTATCCCTACAAAATCATATAGTCTGGCTATGCTCCATCTTCCCCACACAAAATATTTAAATCATGCACAACCCCGATGACAAGCCAAGCAATTGTTTCATACTTTATCACTTTCAAAACTTTTTCAATCTTCACGCAATACATGAGCGTGAGCCATGGATATAGCACTATACGTGGATAGAATGGTGGTTGTGGAGAAGACAAAAGGAGGGAAGATAGTCTCACATCAACTAGGCGTATCAACGGGCTATGGAGATGCCCATCAATAGATATCAATGTGAGTGAGTAGGGATTGCCATGCAACGGATGCACTAGAGCTATAAGTATATGAAAGCTCAACAAAAGAAACTAAGTGGGTGTGCATCCAACTCGCTTACTCATGAAGACCTAGGGCATTTGAGGAAGCCCATCATTGGAATATACAAGCCAAGTTCTATAATGAAAAATTCCCACTGGTATATGAAAGTGACAAAATGAGAGACTCTCTATCATGAAGATCTTGGTGCTACTTTGAAGCACAAGTGTGGTAAAAGGATAGTAGCATTGTCCCTTATCTCTTTTTCTCTCATTTTTTTTATTTGGACCTTTTCTCTTTTTTTATGGCCTCTTTTTTTTCATTTTTATTTTTTTTATTTTTCGTCCGGAGTCTCACCCCTACTTGTGGGGGAATCATGGTCTTCATCATCCTTTCCTCACTTGGGACAATGCTCTAAAGAATAATGATCATCACACTTTTATTTTTCTTACTACTCAACAATTACAACTCGATTCTTAGAACAAAGTATGACTCTATATGAATGCCTCCGGCGGTGTACCGGGATATGCAATGAAACACGAGTGACATGTATGAAAGAATTATGAAAGGTGGCTTTGCCACAAATATGATGTCAACTACATGATCATGCTAGCAATATGACAATAATGGAGCGTGTCATAATAAACGGAACGGTGGAAAGTTGCATGGCGATATATCTCGGAATGGCTATGGAAATGCCATGATAGGTAGGTATGGTGGCTGTTTTGAGGAAGATATATGGTGGGTGTATGATACCGGCGAAAAGTGCGCGGTATTAGAGAGGCTAGCAATGGTGGAAGGATGGGAAAAAGTCGATAATCCATGGACTCAACATTAGTCATAAAGAACTCATATACTTATTGCAAAAATCTAGAAGTTATCAAAGCAAAGTATTACGCGCATGCTCCTAGGGGGATAGATTGGTAGGAAAAGACCATCGCTCGTCCCCGACCGCCACTCATAAGGAAGACAATCAATAATTAAATCATGCTCCGAGTTCATCACATAACGGTTCACCATACGTGCATGCTACGGGAATCACAAACTTCAACACAAGTATTCTTTAAATTCACAACTACTCAACTAGCATGACTTTAATATCACCATCTTCATATCTCAAAACAATTATCAAGCATCAAAATTTTCTTAGTATTCAACGCACTCAAAAGAAAGTTTCACATATCTTGAATACCAAGTATATTAATATTTAAGCAAATTACCATGCTATTAACGACTCTCAAAATAATCTAAGTGAAGCATGAGAGATCAATAGTTTCTTTAAAACAAATGCACCGCCGTGCTCTAAAAGATCTAAGTGAAGCACTAGAGCAAAAATTATCACGCTCAAAAGATATAAGTGAAGCACTATGAGCAAAACTATCAAGCTCAAAAGATATAAGTGAAGCACATAGATTATTCTATCAAATTCCAACTTATGTATGGCTCTCTCAAAAGGTGTGTACAGCAAGCATGATTGTGGTAAACTAACAAGCAAAGACGCAAATAATACAAGACGCTCCAAGAAAAACACATATCATGTGGTGAATAAAAATATAGCTGCAAGTAAATTACCGATGGAAGTAGACGAAAGAGGGGATGCCTTCCGGGGCATCCCTAAGCTTTGACTTTTTGGTGTCCTTGGTTTATATTGGGAGTTCCATGGGCATCCCCAAGCTTAGGCTCTTGCCACTCCTTGTTCCATAATCCATCAAAAGAATTTACCCAAAACTTGAAAACTTCACAACACAAAACTCAATAGAAATCTCGTGAGCTCCGTTAGAGAAAGAAAACAAAAGACTACTTTAAGGTACTGTAATGAAATCATTATTTATTTATAATGGTGTTAAACGTACTGTATTCCAACTTCTCTATGGATTATAAACTATTTAACTAGCCATAGATTCATCAAAATAAGCAAACAACACACGAAAAACATAATCTGTCAAAAACAGAACAGTCTGTAGTAATCTGTAACTAACGCAAACTTCTGGAACTCCAAAATTCTAACAAAATAGGACGACCTAGACATTTTTTTAGTGATCAGAAGCAATTGGAATCAGTATTTTATCACGTTCTGGTGATTTTTAACAATTGTTTTCGTGAACGGAAAGATTCTGGAAATTACAGCAAGATCAAATAACTATCATCCAAGAAGATCCTATAGGTCTAACTTGGCACATACACTAATTAAAACATAAAACCACATCTAAACAGAGGCTAGATGGATTATTTATTCCTAAACATAAGCAAAAGCAAAAAAACTAAAAATAAAATTGTGTTGCCTCCCAACAAACGCTATCGTTTAACGCCCCTAGCTAGGCATAAAAGCAAGGATAGATTTAAGTATTGCCGTCTTTGGTAGGAAATTCTTCAATGAGGCATCTACCTTATTTAGAATTTTCTTTATCTCTAGTAATTGTCAAATTTTTAGGAAAAAGATCAAAAAATTCATTCATAGCAAATGGTTCCTTAATGATGGCAAAAAGATTGGGATGAACGCTTATAGATTTAAGATCCGCAGTTTCCTTACTAGATGATTCACCCTTATTATTAGCAACATAAATAAACTTAGTATTTTTAGTAGATGAACTTGGAGTATTTTTTACGGAAGAAAAAGTGGCTCCCAAGTTGGTAATGATACCCTCAAGTTTATCGATTCTAGTGGAATCTAGATTTATTTTCTCATTAACTATGGGTTCCTTTTCTTTAATATTTTTCAAAGGCATTCCTACCTTAGATCCATATTGGATAATTTGATTGTGGATCTTTTAATCAAGATTTTCAATTGATTCAATGGTAGCAACTTTATTCTCAATAATTTCAAGTCTTTGCATAACATGCTCCAAAGTTAACATAGTTCCATTAACCAAAAGAGGTGGTGAGCCAAATAAATCTATTAAAGCATTATAAGAATCGAAAGTATGGCTACCCAAGAAATTCCCTCCGGTAATGGTATCAAGGATATATCTATACCAAGGATTAGCACCTACGTAAAAATTACAAAGAAGAACTGAAGTAGATTGCTTCCTGGTAGATCTATTTTGAGCATTGCAAATTCTATACCAAGCGTCTTTTAGATTTTCTCCCTCCCTTTGCTTAAAATTTAGAACTTCATTCTCGGGAGATAACGGAGAAGTTATGAGACTAGTCATGATGACAAGCAAGCGAACTAATACACGAGCAAACAAGCGGACGTGGAAAAGGCAAACGGGAAAAAGAGGAGGAGGTTGGGAAAGAGAGGCCGAATAAAACAGAAAGGGTGAGGTGGGGGAGAGGAAAACGAGAGGCAAATGGCAAATAATGTAATGCGGGAGATAGGGATTGTGATGGGTACTTGGTAGACTTTAACAGTGCCAGAAGTGGCTTGTTGTCAGGAGTCCAAGTCTTGACTTGCTCTTGCGTAAGCCTCCCCGGCAACGGCGCCAGAAATTCTTCTTGCTACCTCTTGAGCACTGCGTTGGATTTCCCAAGAGGAGAGGATGATGCAGCAAAGTAGCGTAAGTATTTCCCTCAGTTTTTGAGAACCAAGGTATCAATCCAAGAGGAGGCTACGACAAGTCCCTCGCACTGCACAAAACAATAGCTCCTCGCAACCAACGCGATTAGGGGTTGTCAATCCTTCACGATCACTTACTTAGAGTGAGATCGATAGAGATGATAAATAATATTTTGGTATTTTGGTATAGAGATGCAAAGTGAAAAGTAAAAGGCAAAGTAAAAACAAAGCAAGTATTAAAGTAATGGAGATTGATATGATGAGAATAGAACCGGGGGCCATAGGTTTCACTAGTGGCTTCTCTCAAGAGCATAAGTATTCTACGGTGGGGAACAAATTACTGTTGAGCAATTAACAGAATTGAGCATATTATGAGAATATCTAGGTATGATCATGTATATAGGCATCACGTCCGAGACAAGTAAACCGACTCCTGCCTGCATCTACTACTATTACTCCACTCATCAACCGCTATCCAGCATGCATCTAGAGTATTGAGTTAAAAACAGAGTAACGCCTTAAGCAAGATGACATGATGTAGAGGGATAAATTCATGCAATATGATAAAAACCCCATCTTGTTATCCTCGATGGCAACAATACAATACGTGCCTTGCTGCCCCTTCTGTCACTGGGAAAGGACACCGCAAAATTGAACCCAAAGCTAAGCACTTCTCCCATTGCAAGAACTACCAATATAGTTGGCCAAACCAAATGGATAATTCGAAGAGACTTGCAAAGATAACCAATCATACATAAAAGAATTCAGAGAAGATTCAAATATTGTTCATAGATAATCTTGATAATAAACCCACAATTCATCGGTCTCAACAAACACACTGCAAAAAGAAGATTACATCAAATAGATCTCCACGAGAGAGGGGGAGAACATTGTATTGAGATCCAAAAAGAGAGAAGAATCCATCTAGCTACTAGCTATGGACCCGAAGGTCTGAAGTAAACTACTCACACTTCATCGGAGGGGCTATTGTGATGATGTAGAAGCCCTCCGTGGTGGATGCCCCCTCCGGCGGAGCTCCGAAACAGGCCCCAAGATGGGATCTCGTGGATACAGGAAGTTGCGGCGGTGGAATTAGGTTTTTTGCTCCTGTTCTGATCATTTGGTGGTACATAGGTATATATAGGAGGAAGGAGTACGTCACTGGAGCAACAGGGGGCCCACGAGGCAGGGGGCGCGCCCTAGGGGGGCGCCCCCCACCCTCGTGACCGCCTCTGTTACTTCTTGGAGTAGGGTCCAAGTCTCCTGGATCACGTTCGGTGAGAAAATCACGTTCCCGAAGGTTTCATTCCGTTTGGACTCCGTTTGATATTCAGTTTCTTCGAAACACTGAAATAGGCAAAAAACAACAATTCTGGGCTGGGCCTCCGGTTAATAGGTTAGTCCCAAAAATAATATAAAAGTGGAAAATAAAGCCCAATATAGTCCAAAACAGTAGATAAAGTTGCATGGAGCAATCAAAAATTATAGATACGTTGGAGATGTATCACGCTCCGGGCCTAATAGTGGCCCATATGAGATCCGGCCCATTAAGCCAACCACGTTCTGGGCCAAATTACGGCCCAGATCAGGTTCGGCCCTTTAATAGGCTTTGGGCTCAATTATGGCCCATATAAGATTCAGCCCGTCAACTGGACACTATGCTTTTGGGCCCACTTGCTAAAGGCCCACTTAGTAATTCGGCCTGATATTAGTTTGGCCTGTTAAGGGCCCGTTTAACATTTTGGCCCTATATTAATTTCGGCCTGTTAAAAGCCCGTCATATAGTTGGGCCTAACTACGGCCCGGTTTGCATCCGGCCTGCTCGCAGCCGATATCTGATTGGGCCAAGCAAGGACCGAGACAATTTTGGCCTGTTAAAAGCCCGTGATTTGATTCGCACAATCATGGGCCAAGGTTCATTTCGGGCTGCTGCGTAACTAGTAGGAATTAAGAACAAACCTACTCTATACAATAAAGAAATTACGGCATAGTAACTAAGAATAAACCTACACTATACAATAAAGGATTTAAGGTATATTATATCCACTGGGCATCGAAGTTCGCCACCAGTGATCATAAAGCACAACAAAGAAGCAGATTGCAAAAACTGGGCACCATTGCAGCATAACAAAATAATACTGAACCGAGACCACTTCCAAGACAGTTCAAGAAAGGTTAGCCTTATGGGGAACTGCTGCAAGCCATCGAAAGAAGGCTGTGAGACCGCCTAGCATGTCGGTCATAGCTTCCAGGTGTAGCTGTTTAGCGACGAGGTTCTCATTGGTGTTCTCCGCAATCTTTCTTAGAGATAGGACTTCAAGTCGAAGTTGAGTTGCAGAATGCCTTTCTACTAGAACTTGGGACTTAAGAAGTCGAACTGATTCAACAACGAATTCTATGAGCTTGTCTGACTGTTAGTCTCAAGTAACTTGAACACTGCATCAAGACAAGACTTTGGGGTTGTCTCGCTATCTTCAAGATGTTTTGCCTTCTTTGCTACAATATATGTTGGGTTTGTCTCACAGCCTTCAGCAGACTTGTGCATGCCATTAGGCATATCACCCTGAAACAAAGCAAAGAGATGACAGGTTTTGCACGTGTATAAACAAAGATGATAACTGTTCTGTCAATTCTATCCAATTTCAAATTAGAAAATAAATAGTAAGTTCAAAATATCAATAGCATAATTTGGCATTGTTCATAATGCGGGAGCTTCACCACACTCTTGGATTACCATGTCAACAAAACAAGCATAGATGAAGGGCAAAGAAAATCATTGTATCTATTTTGGATAATGTGCATGGCATGTTGTTCATATCATCACCACATCAAGAAGATAAAACAGAGATGACAAGGTGCAAACGTGGGTTGCTTCACCACACAATCGGATTATAGATCCACAAAACAAGCATACATATAGGGAGTATTAAGTAATGTGCATGGTATGAATAAGTTATTTGGTTTTACAAGTAAAACTTAGAACTTACGGTTTTTACTTAACATGCATTTTGGTAGAAACAACAAACTAAACAAAGAGTAAACGATAGGGAGTATGAGCAAATTAAACAGCAGTTGAGGATAAAGGCTTTAGAAGGACTGACTTACATTAGCGATTAACATCGGCTTTATAATGCCCTTCTCCATGTCAAGGGAAGGATAACTCAAGAATTTCAGCACGTAATCTTCTTCATAAGCATTGCTTGTACTCTACATTTTGTAGAGAGTAATTATAGATATGATAATACCGAAGGGATAGAGGATAATGAAGATAAGATGCAGATTGATGCTACATAATCAACTACCAATCCTCGGAAGTACAAGCATTACAGGACAAAATGTCTTGACAAGAGCAATGGGCTACACTTCAGACCGGCATTGTCATGTATTCTACTTGTTGGTAAGATTAAATATAGATCTGATCTTTTTAGTAAATGGTGGGCGAGGGAGATAAGATGCAGAATGCTAAAAATGAACAATCCTCTTCCCATAATACAAGAGTGTTTTGAACTTTGGTGTCTTTGTACAAAACGTTCTTATATTATGGGACGGAGGGAGTAGCTGTTAATGTAAGTACAGTGATAGACCACGTTCAGTCCTTACAAGAGGACTGCAGAGCTAAACCTCTTAAAAAGCATTGGGTTGATTCTAAATTTATGTAAGAGTCCATACGGATCTTATAATGTCCACCAAATGGACGATTACGAGGCTAACATGTGCAGTGATGCTACATAATCAAACATCTGTGAAAGTAAGTATGGTCATATAGGGCAAGACGTACTCACAAGAGCATTGCAGTGTGTAGTATAGTTGTGAGATTCTATGGTCCCTTGAGAACGAATGTTCTTCTGCTAACAGTTTTCGTACAAGTGAGACATTAAGGCAAATGCAGAAGTGTAGTTCAAATTGTGATGTGATATCATAGACAGTACCTTACGCTGCAGCCGAGACCAATGTGTAACAATATTATTCCAGTCATCGTCGGATAAATGTAGCACCGGAGACTTTACAGAAATTTCATTCAGAGGCTTGCCATCGAAGTGCGCTTGCCTCAGGTAGGAACGATACTTCATCAACGAGTGCTTGAAAAGCGCAACCAACCCTTGCTCGACATCACAATCCAGTTCTCTCCTCGCCTATTTAAAAGAATGAAATCTTGTGTCTTCTATCAGCAGAAACATATGCAGTAATGACCATGAATAACATTAGTACATTACTTATGGGTAAGTTGCGGAGGAAGACTGAAATTGTTCTGTTCATGTATAATCTTTCCATGAAGGAAAGATCGCACAAAGTTCCCCGACAACAACATAAGCTTCGTCTTCTAAACTGGGAGAAATGGAACATGGGTCCTATTTGCTGCAATGGGGCTCTCTCGGTTCGAAAAGGATTTGGCAACTGGATTTGGTGTACTCTTTTTGCTGGAATGGGGTTTTGCGTCATACGGTGGTGCTATGTCAACTGGCATAATCATACTGTTTGCTGCAGTTGGGATCTGCTGAGTTGGGACATCAGAAATGACCAGCGTAGTAGGGCTAGAGTCTGCTAGAGTTGGGGTATTTTGTGGGTCAGGTGATATTGCAACTACACCTAATGGGCTATTTGATTTATCAGGTGCCACTACCTTTTCCAAATACTTTGCTTGTGCTCCTCCATGATCAGCAATCATCCTCTTCCTTTTGAACGTCGATACACAAGAACATCATTTGAATGGATAAATATGGTATGATGACGGATGGAATATGTCTTGAAAATGGATAGGCAGGCGTATTCACATACACGATGTGTAAACTAAGCTAATGGCAGTTCAACAAAGTAGAAGCAATGCAAAGCATCGGTTGCAAGATATGTGCGAGCAATGTAACCTTGGAAAGTTAGAGCAAGTACCTTGATGGGTGAATAAGATAGGGCATCTTCCTCGACTCCTCCACTAGGGAGCTACATTGACTTAGGTCTCCTCTAGCTCGTAATCACTGTTAGGATCATATTATGAGCATGAATCAGTAGGTGGAGAGCGTTTGCATTGCATTGCATCAGACTTGATTTCAGTCCCTTAATGCCAAGTTTGACAGCCATGGCATTGTTCTCGCTTTATTCTTTTCATGCCGCAAGCTCATAATCATTATGATGTTGTTAGAATCTGAGATTCATGAAAACATAAAAGTAGTCGATTATCTATGGAATGCATTGCGGATTCAACTCGGAGAGTGTCTCCTATAAACCCCTGCATATGCAAAGTTCACCTCCCCAACCGTCTTGACGGACCACATACAGAGATACACACCCGAAGCGGCGTAACATGCATTTTCAAACTTATTTAGGAACATTTAGCTGACCAATTAAACAACTCTATTTTAATAATATCATATTCAGATTTGAACAACTAAGCTTGTTTAGCTTGATGGGTGGAGCAGTGTTATTATGACACGAAGCACGATTACGATCAGATAGTGATCATAAAAGGGGAAACTCTAAGCATATATTTTTTAGCAAAGAGGGTTTCCTCCGATTTCTATTAAAGAAACCACCACGGAACCAATATGATCAATTAAACCCTAAGCATGATCAATTAAACCAGATTATGGCTATGCCATGGCAGATTTGAAGCTGCAAACCGAGAAATGATATTTAGCATCCATTGTTTGCTTTGAACTAAGAACTAAATTCTGAGAGCTGAAAAGAAAGTAGAGTAACCAAGTTAAGATCTATTTTCTGGTTCAGATCAAAAAGTTGAGGAGATATGAAGTACCACCTATCTTGCGGCGCCAGGTAGGCATCGGGGGTGCGATGGCTGTCGGTGGCGTTGAAGAAGATCTGTGATGGTAGACGGGTGCATCGGGGGATAAGTCCCGTTGCGGTGGAAGAGAAGGTCGTGTGAGTGGCCCCGACAAAGAGGACGACGACGCCGATGTAGCGAGAGGACGCGATGCAAGGCTATTGGTCCGTCGCCGTGGATGAGAAACGTCCATATCTAGCAGTGGACGACGCGGTCTTGGTAGGCGCTCCGGCATGGTGGAGGACGGTGGCGATGGATGTGGTGGAGGACGGCGGCGATGGATGAGGTGGCGGACGGAGGCTGGTGTGGGGATGGGGTGTTCTAGCACGGACGGTGTATGAATGGGAAAATGGAGGGAGAGGTATGGGGAACCATGTTTTTGGGACGCGCCTATCTGAAATATGGGAAAGTTACGAACTTAGCCCCCGTTTAAAATTTGGACGTCTCGTCGGTTGGGGATAGGATGGTAATATCGCATCTCCCAAATATTTGCCGGTAACTATTTCGGGCGAGGAGAGGGTGTTTTGCCGCCCACGGTTGGCGCCCACGGTGTATGAACGGGCTGACAGGTAGGGCGGTTGTGTCACGTCTGATGGAAGTTACACATCTGCCCCTATTTAAAATATTAGCCTACATCGATTTCAGACGAGGAGAGTTTGTTTTGCCGCCCACCGTGTATGAATGGGGAATGGAGGGAGAAACAGAGGTCTTTCGGACGAGCTTGAATCAAATGAAGTTTGCCGCCCATGTTTGATGCCCACCGTGTCGGAATGGGCTCAGAGGCGGTCGTATCACGTCTAATTGAAGTTACTAACCTACCCCTATTTAGAGCAGTGGAAATCGGGCCGATGGATTGTCCGTGTAATGGGTAGACAGTAATTTCCATCTCCCAAACATTTGGCTTCGGGCAGCCGACGTGGGAGTGGACATTTTGATGTTTATTTCGAATTTTGGGACAATAAGCATCCACGTTTACCCTTTATAAATCATTCTATGTGTTTTTATATATCTTCAAAAGGACGACAAAGATGTATTCCACTATCATATATGAATATGGTTTACAAATGCTGATACTCAAATTCAGAAACTAGAATCCAGTTAAGGTGAATTCGAATATTTGGAACACTTCATGCCCAACTCAAATGTCACACGCAGCATAATGTGTACTCCCATTTAGATATGTACACAAGCGATGTATCCAGATTCAAATACCGAGTCAATCAACCAAGAATGTACGGAACTAACAGACATATAAACACTTATAGAGTATATGGATCAATAATATCAACTAACATACATAAGCCAGTCATTGTACTTTTTTTGGCTACAACAACATCCTTTTTTAGCCAAGATCTTGGCCCTTTCCGATGCGTGCCACTTATGGTCCATCTATACTACTATTGCTGAATGCACATTCAGCCCGATTGGCATATTTGTAGGTCTAGCACAGCAATCCAAATGAAATGTCTCTGAGTCTTATCAATTAATACAGACTTGTGCTCAAATAAAATTACAAACAAAAAAACAATTATTACATGATCTCTAAAACAAATGGTTTGATTGATTACATGAACAGACAACACAAAGGTTATTCAAGTATGGAAAGAATATTTCACCTATGATTTACCAAGTAGGAATTTAATTTCCTTTTTTCCTTCAGGACCTTAACAATCTGGTCAGCCTCAGCTTGCTTCATTTTGAAATCCACCAAATATTTAATGGTTGTCTTGAGTACTGCTTGTGATTTTGCTGTTTGCTTCCTCAACATGTCAACTTCATCTCTAAGTGCGTATGAATCTCTTTCTACCACTAGTTTAGCCTCTAGAGCATCAACAGTTGGCAATTCATAATGCACGATTGGGCGGTGCCATTGCTGTGGGATGATGCAATGTCCATGGGGACCTCGCTTTGATCTTGGGCTAACCTGTTTTGCCATTAAAGTTCGATTGATTCGAAAAGTTGAAGTTAGCAAAACATCTCAAGCTGGGAGTTATAACAGCAAACCAGTTAAACAAACAAGGAATTAAAGAGTTTCAATTGATGTTGAAAAGTAGTTATTAACATCATTGTAACCCATTGTTGCAGCAGCAAAGCAGTTAAACAAACAAGTAGATATTTAAGTTAAGGCAAACAGTAATTCTTAACAGAAGTATCAAACACATAGATAGGCGCAGTCTACAATATGATTAACGAGCTATGCCATTATGTAATCAGTAGCAAACTAAATTAAGCCAAGCAACGAATTGAACAATTTTGCAATAAGTGGCTAACTAAAATTCGAGAAGAGTGGCGAACTTACGCTAGTTCTTTGTACAGCACACCGCAACTTCTTTTTTTCGCTACAAGGTTGTATGAAGGAGTCCATGGCATCAATTGCTTGGATACGCAGTCCCAATACTTCTTTCTTCCCACACCGCATGGGTAAGTCAAATGGTTAATCTGGTAAGATGGTGCGTCCTTGATATGTTATATGAGGACGTGTAGTCGACTAGTTGTAGACAAACACATCACACTGGCTTTTATCAGATATTTCATGCGATTACTTTTGGCATATCGAGATCTAAGCAATCTACAATAGGATGAAAAGATGGCATCCTTCACATTATTGGCGTAACTCAGTTCATAGAAACAAGCAATTCAACCATTCTGTGGGTAAATCAAAAGCGCCATCGAATATTTTTCACTATCCAATCATACACGCAAAAAGGCGACGCCACCATAGGGGCTGGTATGGCGGCCGCCTCGGTGGATGGAAAGTGTGCACCTAGTTTGAGTTGTCCAGGTTGGCCCACGCTAGTTTTGTTCGTCCCAACGCACGAAGCGAGCAATGTAAAAATGAAGAAAAATGTTTCAATTTGATGGGCCAATAACATAAGTGCAAGGCAGGTCCTATAGCAGGCTCATGGCCCAAACGAAGCGCCTCCCATATCGATCGACAACAGGAAAATCCCAATTCATTCGCTCCACCTCCACCGTTCGCTCCTAACCTAGCCGCCACCGACAGACCGACACAAGACTTCCTCGCACCCTCGTTGGAGGGCGGTCGCCGGGCTTCAAGCTTAACGGAAGGACAAGAAGATGAAGATCCAACCCTCGGTGTAGCTCGTGGGAGGCAGCGGCGGCAGCACGGGCATGGCATCAAGCTTGCAAACGGACGATCGCAGCTTGCAAGAGTAGCATGCATAACGAGTAGGTACATCACATCCCTGATTATATCTAATTCAACTCTTCAATTTCTGGCCAATAGTTAAACTCGACGGTGTTGTAAACTGCTTGTATGTAGGGAATCTATGATAAAATAAAACCAATTTCTACTTATTTTATAACTCCCCAATCAATACCGAATCGATGAATCTGATGTATCTAATCAAGTATCCGATGCAAACATACAAGCTCATGTTGTTCTTGAGCTCAAGTGTCTAATGAACAGATCGCTAATGAAGGATTTGATGCAAACATTTTACATGCTCCCGGTGATGAACATATAGTGTCTAATGAGGGATCTAATGCAAGCATTTTTCAAGCTCATTGAAGGATTTAGTGTCTAATGATGATCTACTATGTTGAGAGAGACAGAGATTTGCAGGAATTGATGACAAGCAAATTATAGTGCATTTTCATAGCTTGAGGAAACGTCGAGGCCATCTACCGTAAAGTCCCGTATCATGACAACATAGCATAAATACTTTTCTAATCTGTTGTTTGAAACTATTGGCATACTTGTGCTGGATAGATATATTGATATGCAGTTTATGACTGGTTATACGTGCAATTACACTTCGATATTTTCAGCCGAGAACGAATAATTCAAGCAGGTGCAGACCATGTTTGTAGTCCTTGTACACCATGTTGCATTTTGTGTTTTTGGTGCTTGCATCATTTAGTATTTATAATCTGAACTACTTTGGATCATTAGCTGGTTTTCAAAGTGCATGTAGCTTCACATTTCTCAAGTTATGTTGATTTCCGGAGTTCAAGTGCCTTCGTATTTTTTAAGTTAAATGTTCGCCCATGGTAACTTGAATTCGTGGATCAGCCACTGCACACAAATCATACACGAATGTCAGTACGAATTAAATGAAATGCAAGGACTTACGTTAGCTCGTTGTACAGGCTCACTGCAGCTCTGCTTGCACTTGGGATGTTCCATGTACAAGTCCATGTTACCACTTGCTTGGATGTGCAGGCCTTGTGCTCCTTGCATCCCCCTCTGCATTTTTGACATGGTGAATGGTTGATCAAATAAGAGGAATCAACCTTGATGTTGTACCGGAGGACAAATACTTACAAGGTTATACAGGTGTGCAGGATGTGTACCAGATCCCGTAGCGCCGTCATGCTTCGCTAAAATATGGATTTGCTTGTTTCAGATGATATCTCCAGAAGAAATAAGAGTAAAAGTCAGAGTTGCATAGGCGTGTAAGCTAAGAGGGCTCTGAAAGGATATCCAAACATCGTTGGAACAGTGCACAAGGGAGTGATGTGTGGATACCTAGTTCGGGCCGGCGTTTGGGCATGCTCGCCTAGCTAGAGTGCGGGTCACTTCAGAGCCGTTGAGGGTGATGCGCTGGCGTTGGCTAGCCGCGCATGGATGCAGATCTTGAGTGGCAGCGGAGCGCTACGATGCTGTGGACGAGACCGTTGGTGAAGCTCCAACAGCCTCGGGGGGCGGAGGTGCGACGACGTGCTCGGTGAAGTAGCCCCGGTGAGCTGGGAGACGGCGTCGGTGAAGCGCACCTGATGCGGTGGAACTCGGTGTCTGTGAGGCACGTCGGTTGCGGCGGCCGACGTTGTCGGTGGACCACCCGGTGCGGTGGACGATGGCGTAGATGAGGTAGCTCCGGTGCGGTGGTGAAGCACGACCGTCGTCTTCGTCGTCGTCGTCCGGCACAGAGGTGGGGAACGGTGGGGAAAGAGACGAGACGAGGGGCGATTCGAAGGTTGTCGGCAAATTAGGGATTTGAGCAATCTGGGCGCGGAAGGGGACGGTGGAGAAGAGAGATTTTGCAGGGCTGGAATTGGGGCCGCCAGATATTTCAATCCAAACGTGGAAGCGTGAACTTATATTGTCGTCGCCCTTTTTTTGGGGGAGGGTGGGTGGCTGGGTGCTACGCGTCCGTCCGACACACGCGACCACCCCGACAGACTATGCTTGATGCTCGAAGGCACTGCCTTTGTGTCCATGACATGTGGGCCCAACAGTGGCTGGCCCACATGTCGCTGACCCAAAGGCAGTTGCCTTTAAGGCACCAAGCAAAGGTTCCACCCCGACACGACCTCTGGTCTCCGCCCGGTGCGCTTACATTTGAGAATGCAAACGAATCTTCTTTCATTTGCAAATGAATCTGTATGTATTATCATGCCCGTGTTTTCATTGCAATAATTAGTCATTCGAAATAAGATAATCCATCCGTTCACTTTTGTAAGTCGTTTCAGACAACTTAAAATGAACTATTTTGCACATTGTCTGAAATGTCTTCAAGGTCTTATAAAAGTGAACAGAGGGAGTACTATAAATTAATTAATGAGGAGTTATTTGAAAAAAATTGAAACGGTACCCACGCTAACGTGGATTAGAGTGTGTGTCACATAATTAGTTATTTGAATTAGAGTGTGTGTCACGTAGTTATTTATTTGAATTAGAGTGTGTGTCACGTAGCGATCTCCAATTCTAACGTGGATTTCGCATTTCACTGTATCCACACTTCTTTTTTAATACAAATTCATATGTATATGATGAACACCATGGTAGTGAGAAAACTTTTGGATGGATTCAAACATATGACCTACAAAATAGCACAACAAACTGATTCAATGTAAACTTTTCAAAACTTAGTATGGCACGAATTCGAAATAATTACCCGTATGCCTGGTCCTCGGTTCAAATCTTACAATGTACACCGATTGAAACATCGATAAATCTCGTACTATGTACATTCAAATGTTGTTTTAGCCCCCCCCCCCCATGCACAAACGCTACATACTTCATGTATTTGTCAATCTTCCTCTCCTAACCACCTTAGGAAGCTATCGGTTTCCAACACACGTTCATTCTTTCTCTCCATGTTTCGATCTCTAAGTCTCTCAACTACACAACCCCTTTTTCCACTCTGTTACCAAATGTATTTACCTCACACACCCGCCATTGCACCCCATGCCGAGCTCTCTCTCTCCCCCACCCTCTCCCCCCTCTCCCTCTCACCCTCTCGCACTAAATACATGCATTGCCTATCTAGCCCCCCAACCTCTCGTGCACACGCACGCACGTTGTATATCTAGGTCACTCCTCGAGACTGTCTCACTCTTTCTTCCAAGACGGCGGGCCACACTCGCTCAATCTCGCTCTCTTTATCCGAGTCTCGTTTAACCTCGTTTTCTTTCACACACAAATGATATATCTCCCTGTTCGGGCCTCGATCGACACACTCTATACTCTCTCACGCAGATTGTATATCTAGGTCAGTCCATCCAATCTGCCGCCACTCTTTTGACCTCATGGTGGGCCACGCTCACTCAATCTCTCTCTCTCTCTCTCTCTCTCTCTCTCTCTCTCTCTCTGTATGTCTCGATTGACCTCGCTCTTTCTCGGACAAAAATGATATATCACCATGTTTGAGCCCAATTCGACCTATTCACATTGTATACTCTCTCACGCACAACGTCTATCTAGGTCACTCTCTCCAACCCGTCTCACTCTTTCGATCGCACGGCGACCCTATGTGATAGGTTGACCTTGCTTCCTCCCACGCCCAAAATATATCTGCACGTCTGTGACTGGATCATCTCTCAAGCTCTATCTTACAGCCCTCACCCTTGCCAAAAAGCTCAATCGGACAATATCTCTCCAGAGCATATATATTTGTTCAATGAATGTCGTATCACACTCACTTTGTCTCTCTATCTATATGTCTCTCGATTGACCTCGGTTTTTCACACCGTATCTTCCACGCGTTGAAGCTACTACCTCTCATCCCTCGCAAAGTCGGAGCTATTTACATTGCGAGGGGTACTCCAACCTTGGATTAATTTGTGTAGGCATTTATTCCGGTCGGTTTAGATTATATTTTCGTAGCATTCGGCCCACAACTACTCCAAACACCGTTGCAACCCACGCAACTCCCCTAGTTGATTTCCCTCTGGCTCGGTCATCGCTCTCTCGCACGTCCTTTCTCGCCTTCAACGTCGCAGCATGGTATTATTGAAAAAAAAGTGTTGTTCTCTTTAATTATTATAAATAAGCTACAAAACTACACACCGATAGTCCACTTGGAATGGAACAAATTTCGACCCACAAATTAAAGTGCTAAAAACTACACACCGAGGGGCCCACATGTCATGAAACAAATTTGGACCCATATACAAATTAAAAAATAAAGGACGAGGATCGAACATGCGACCGGGCCTTCAAGCCGCACGTCAATAGGCAACATACGTAGAATAGCAATGTTTGTTGTACCCCCTTTGTTCACATAATGTTTTTATATTACCACAACCTAATTAATGGATAACATGTAATATTATTTTTAGTACTATTCGCCTTCACTTACTAGTGGGTTCCATGTGTGCTCTCTCTCTCTCTCTCCTCCCCTTCTGCGTTTAGACGCATGGGCAAACAGGAAGAACTCGTGGGCGATGTTGCCATTGACCATATCTGGATGCGTTCACAAGTCACGGCACCAGTTTCACGTACTAGCAGCACTAGTCAGTGTGTACGTGCAATGCACGTTAATTTGGAAGTATATTAAGTGCATGCGGATATTAACTACTAGGATATTATTTGTGTGTTGTCATGTGATTAGCACTATTTTTGGCATGAAATTAACTGCACGCTAAATGTGTTGAGCGCTCGACATTGAAGCAGTCTAGGTCATTGGATGATAAGGAATACATGTGGCTTGATGACGTTCTATATTTAATTTGATACGGCTCTAGCAGAACATTCAATCGATCAAACCATACATTTCGTTCAGTCGACCGACTTTAAATTATACGAAGATCGATATAAAATAAACGAATGATAAACGCTGGATTTTAAGCATGGCAATCCGAACGTTTTTCATGGCAATTTAGATTATCGCGGCGGCGGGGGTCTCGCGGTGGGGAAGCGGCTCCGCTGCCGTGCTCGTGTGTCGTCGGGCCATCGACCGACGGCGACGGCGACGTCTTTGCGCCGTTGTTGGCGTATTTCGGACGCTGGCCTAGCTTCAAGGAAGGCCAAAATGTTCAGACTTCGAGCGTGTCAAGCTGGCGGGAGGAGGCGATGGCGTTGGTGCAAGGAAGCGGTCGACGGCGGCCATCCATGCCACTGAGGGGGGCACCGCACCAGCGTGGGGACAAAGCGCTGTCAACGGCACGACGGAGACATTCGTGTGCACGGGCACCGGCACGGGCGCGCACGTCAATGCACGCGCAGGCGCATGCGCCGGCAGGTGCACGGCACCGCACGGCACCGCTGCGGCATGCGCGCTGCAGACGCAGGCGCATGCGCTGGCAGGTGCACGGGCGCGTGAATGTTGGCGGGGACCTCGTGGAACCCCGTGGGATCAAGCTCGGCGATAATGTGCGGCTCCCAGCCCATCAATGCCACGGGGATGGGCGCTGGCGCAGTTGGGGCGACGGGAGCCGGAACGGGAGCGGGGATAGGCGCGGCGTCTTCCCGCAAGGCCACTTCAAGCTCGTCCCAAAGCGCCTTATGTTCTTGAGACTCCGGCTGGGTGTCTTCCTCAGGAAACTGGAACACTAAGGGCAGACCATCGTGATGCGGCATGGCGTACGTTTAGGTCAGGCTAGTTGGAGGTAGACGACAGAAGAATCGGAGAGGAAGAGAAAGGATTGTAGCGATACCGGGTAGTGCGGGGCTGATTTTAAACTACGGCGCCGACGACATTAAAAGTGGGAGCAGTTGGGACGTCGGTGGGCGGCGGAGCCTGGTCAAAGGGCTCGCCTCCCGGTGAGCCTGCACAGCGGTCTGCTCACATGCCTCCCTGACAGCCAGCGCACTGGTCTGCTCGCATGCCTCCCGTCGACTCACACGCTTGCTCGGACGGCACCTGCTGATGAGAAGCGGGGACTCGTGGCGGCACGTAAACGCCCACGGTTTCAATAGTGAAAGCATTCGCCTTAACGTGATAGGTCTTTGTTCCAAAATACCTTGGCTCTTCATTTGTGCAACTTGTCATAAGCAGCTTGTCTCAAATTGAAGAAAAAACTTATGAAGTAATATTTGTGCCATATCACGTGACCATGCTTAGTTTCAAGAATTTATGCTCACTTTTGGATTTTCTGAAATTTAAGATCAAGGATTCGAAACAATATCATAACCTGCATCATGCAATAAATTTTCAAGCCGTACATCTGTCATGTTGTATTTCTTAAGAAAGGATTTGGTCAAACATTTTGCTTAGTTAGACTTCACACAAGTTATATATGCAGAGTAAAAGGATAATACCTCCGTACCAGTGCATTGCCTGTTATATTAACTCAAGTACTAGGCACGAACAAACGGGCTCAATTCTGTGCTCATCCTGGTGTAGTAGTAGTAGTACTAGGCAATGCAGTTGATGGGTGACCTTGACGAGCGGCGACCGGGGGAATTGAACCGTACTCGGCACGGTAGGTAACGTTGTCTAGTTACTAAAGCATCCCTCCGTTGTTCATCGGTAGTCATTACGGATCGGGGACATGAGGGGAATTTCCTAGGGCTGGAATTCTGGCCGCCAGATATTTCGACTTGAAACGCTGAGGCTCGACTGGTTGGGGTTGCCTAATGTGTGTACCACGCATGCCACCGAAGGACACGAGCCCAGTTTTTTTAGGATCAACATGAGCCAAGGTCTGGCTGGTATGCCGTTGGGTCCTACCATTCGAGAATAAGAAAGGAACCTTTTAAATTGCCGAACGAATCTATGTGTATTACAATACCCGTATTTTCCTTGCAAATACTAATCTCAATGTGGTAATTGATTTATGACGAGTTGTTGAATTAGAGTGAGTTTGTGATATAGTGATCTCAACGTGGATTTCACATTTCATGGTATCCCTAGTAAGTTTTCCAATGCAAATTCAAATTTAAAAGATGAACAATATGGAGGTGAGAAAACTTTGTATGTATCAAGCATATGACCACACACACACACACACACACACACACACACACAGGACACACACGCATCTAACACAAAACAATCCAATAAGTATAGTGCATCTATTTTTCCAAACCATGCATGTATGACACGAATTAAAATATTTCTATTCCTAAATATTAGTCTTTAGAGAGTTCAACAAGTGACTACATACGAGCAAAATGAGTGAATCTAGACTCTAAAATATGTCTATATACATCCGTATGTGCCAGTCCATTTGAAGCCTCTAAAAGACTAATATTTAGGAACTAAGGAGTAAAATGTAAGACATCCATGGTCCTCAGTTTAATATTTAAAATGAACATGAAATTGAAACATGAATATTAAGTCTAGTACTACAGTACATGCAAATGTTGTGTTTAGGCGGAGCTATGATTGTCGGGGGTCAACCCCTCGACCTTAGATAAAATTGTGGAGCTCTATTTAGGGTTGTTTAGATTATATTTATCCCCACCCTCCCAACCACCGATTGGTTGTGCACCCCCACCCCTCCTCCCCGGGAGAATATCATGTGCCCCCATACCTTAGATGCTATATGCCGATACGAGTTGCTTGGAGCTTGTAGATCTGAGATATAGCAGCTCACATGATGTGTCTTAATATTTCTGCAGGAAACCTTGATGAGTTTGAGAATTGCACACAATTTGTATAAAAACTACTTAGATGCCCTTTGATCCCATATCCACGACTCGAAGTCAGATCACCGTAGCATCTAAGATGAAGGAGGACATCATATTCTCCGTATGTAAGAATATCATGTGCTACCACACCTTAGATGCTTTGGTGATACAAGCTTTTGGAGGCGTTGATTTGTGACCCAACACCTCCTCGGTGGTTCAAATGGTTTTTGCGTAAAAGCCCCAAAAGAGTTCGCCATCGCCATAAGCACAAAGATCGCTCAGATGCCATTGGATCTCAGATCAAATGACCTCCAAGCTCAGATCACCAGAGCATCCAAGCTGCGATAGCACCTTATGCTTTCTCGCTGGGAGAGTATGAGGTGCTCCCGCACCGTAGATTCTATGGTGATACGAGTTCACCGAGATCTAATGGCCCACAATAGGAGGTTTGAATGTTTTGCAATATACGATCGATAGAGTTTGGGAAATGCGCAGAAAGTACAAGTACTACGCATGTGCCATCCGATCACCGATCATACGACCTAGATGCTCATATCACCGAAGCGGGTAAATAAGCTACGGGAGCACCTATATGAGCACCGGGAGCCGTTGGATCAAGATGCAGCGGCACACACGAGCCCTGAATGTTTTATTAAAAACCTTTGAGAGTTTGGAAATTATGATAATTACAAAGACTACTCCCAAGCCATTGATCTCACTTCCAACGGTGTAAAAACTCGTATCACCATAGTATCTAAGCTGCGGCGTGGATGTGATATTCTATGCCGCTGTCATTTTTGTTCGTAAACTTGCAAAATACGTGTAACTCGTGTCTTTACTTGTCTAACCACGCAAAGTGTTTGTTCAAAAAAACCATCCTACACTGAAATATCGGAACAACACACGGGGGTCCCACTTGTCATTAATCAAATTTGGACCTAAAACTAACAAATCAGAAAGATGAGATTCGAAATGGCAACCTGGACTACAAAGCGTAAGTCGATAGCCTGAAAAAACAAACGGTTGTTGGCTTTGTCCCATAACTTGATTTTATTTATACAGTACTTGCGTTGAGTAGAGTAGAGGGAGTGCCTCGTCAACACGTGCATGACCGTTGTCTCACTTACTGGTGGGTCCCAGGTCTGCGATCTCAATCTCTCTTCTCTCCATCATCTAACCTTTGCACGGGCACACACGAAGAGCAGCGCTAGCTTGCCATGGTGTTATTACAACTAAAAAAAGCTTGGAAAATAGAAGAATCGCCTAGAACAAGAGACGTTGTGGCTGGTCGAGACGGATCAAACCACATCTATCCTCCGTGCCACGTTTGCATGATGAAGATGTGTGGCTAGTGGGGTGTTTTCGACCGACTGGCTGGGTCCCGAGGTCGAACCATAGGTACTACGTCTGATACAGTATATTTTTACACGCACATTTTTCCTCCGTGCCGAGACGTGGCACACCCTACCGCTGGTTCGGGGTCCTCCCGTGGTGCACGACATATTCTTCCCGACGGGATGCCCTACCGCTTTTCTGGGTCCTCCTCGGTCGTAGCGCCGAAGCAAGTAAATGAGTCATCAAATCACGAAAGACCACCTTTCCCGCCGAGTACATCAGTGAAGCATGGTGGCTAGCTAGTTGGGCTAGTTCGACCGATTAGCTAGGTCGCCGCCACATTTGTTTTTTCACCCTTTTTATCTACTTGACGGCAGGTAAATTTAAATATCCACATGGCGTTGTTCGTGTTTGGGTGCGGCAGGATTTTTAATTTTTGATTGACGGAGCAAAGCGGCAGGATTTTTAATTTTTGATTGACGGAGCAAAGCGGCAGCAATTAGTCACGATGACTCCGCCTATAAAACCCACCGCTCCTCGATGTGAGAAGTCGCCGACGGTGTTTTACCGTGGTGAAAACCAAAAGATTCCCGCTCCCTCCGCCTTCCCGAGATTGCATTGCCTTTCAGCCATTTCGCCCCCTTTGCTTCCTCTCCCCATTGCTTCTACCTGGTGCCATAGTGGCGCAGCAGATCATGGATTCCGAGGTGAGGCGCCTGACACAGGAGCTCCATGCCAAGGATGCGGAGCTCAGGGCCAAGGACGTGGAGCTCCATGAGCTCAAGGAGGAGAGGAGTGCCATGCTCCTCCGTTATATGCGGGAGTTCACGGAGCTTCAAAAGCGGCAGGCGTCCACCACAAAGATGCTCGAGGCGGCGGCGGCATTGCTGCAAAAAGCGGGAGATATGATAGGCCGTCAGGGGAGCCGGCTGGAGCGCGAGTGGGCCGATCGTGACGAGGTCCAGGATCGCCTCAGCCACTTGGTGAACCAAGTTGCCACACACGTGTTGCGGCTGCGCGATGCCTATCGTCGTGCTAGCGCGATGATGCCGGCCGTCGGGCTAAACCCGTTCGACCACCCGGTCGACTTCAATGAGCTGCGACTTCCTGACCTGGTCTCCTTCTTCACCTATATCTCCGAGGAGTTGAGCCGTCTCCGAGCGATGTTGGGGGCTGAGCTGGACAAGGAGGGGTTGCAGGCTGCCGTCGCTGTTGCCGGGCAAATCCTTTCAGGGCTCCGTCACCGAAATCCATTCGTGCCATTGGACGCCGTCTTTGATGAGCTGGCTCCCGTCGACCGGGAGTGGGCTCTACGGGCGGTTGCACCCTGCATCACTAATGTCGTGCGCCTCGAGAAGCAGAGGGACTTCGGTGGTGTTTAGGCTCCCTCTGCATGGGCATGTCCATGTCTCGGCACAACATGATTGTTGGATCAAACTCAGATGGTGCAGATCAGCCACTGTAGCACCGTACTCTCCGTGCGTTGTGGACCTAGTTCTGTTAACATTGATCTCACCGTTCATTCTTGACCGGACAAGAAAAAAAGCGGTACTATGTTACATATAGGAGTAGTTGATATGCGACAACATCATTTGTTATCGCCATATCTTACTACACTAGCAACAAGATTGTGTAGTATCGACGATGAACCATCGTGACGTGCCTCAGTAGTAGGAACACGTGTATGTTCAAGTGGCTGTCAGTTTCGCACTCCTCCGTCGAAGAGTGGAAACGCTTGCTATAATCATTTTTTTCTTCTCGAAAAACAGTGGACACGCTTCTACCGTGCGGATCCTCCTCCACCATGCACTAAATTACTCACTTTCGTAACGCAGGGACAGCCAAAGATCGGGTCCACCAGCCATGCACTAAATTACTCCGTAGTAGAGTGACGGTAGACTACCCCGATCGAAGCGCCGCAAGAATGCCCAATGAGCCGTCAAATCACAAAACCCCTACTTTCCAAAGAAGAAGTTGACGGATCGAAGCAACCATCATTTCACTCTCTCTCTCACCTTCCTCTCTACCCAACCTCGCTTCGCCTCATCTTGTTCCTCATTTCTTCAAGAAAACCCCACCGCTTCTCGCCATTGTTCTTTTCTCCCAAAGAAGGAAAGGTGAGCGATCAATGGTGTTGATTCTCGCCAAGCCCGGTCTTGCAACCCCGAGACTGATCCTATAACTCCCTCTCTTTTCTTCTTTGGGTTTGTGATTATGGTTTTTTTCTTTTATTTCTATTTGACAGCTTCTTGATGGACGCTGGAGCACCGCCAAGTGATGTCTATGGCTCCGCCAAAACCGCCGAGGCTCATGGTACGAAGAAGTGCAAGCACCCCGCGGAGACTACCGCAGACAAGCTCAAAGCCATCGCCTGTCCAAGCCCCCTATCCCGGATCCCTCATTAAGCAAGTCCGGGTAATATCTCTTCTTGACGATCTTTTTCTCGATCTTGATCGTGTTTTTCATCTAACACGCAGTACTAGTACTAGTAGTAAACTTTCGGGTGATCTTGCATGTGATTTTGTGTGCCAAATGACGGTTCTAAATTCCTATTTTGACCAAAACATGCGAGAGGTTGACACTGATTTCTTATAGATTACTTTCAACTATTTCCTTTGTCCCAAATTTCTTGTCTTAGATTTGTCTAGATACGGATGTATCTAATACTAAATGTGACTTGATACATCCGTATCTAGACAAATCTAAGACAAGAATTTTGGGACGGAGGGAGTACTTTATGAACATCAATGCTACCTTTTAAGAGGGTATATTTGCCTCAAGAATTTGTGTTATGGATATTGCATGTAATCCCTCCGCTCTCATGCCTTTGAAGACATGTTCTAGTGTCTTTGTTCACTCATTTATGTGCGATATGTAGTCATATATGGAGTATAATATCGAAAATCATCTTATATTTCTGAACGGAGGTAGTAATAAAATATGGTTTCGCTTGAATTAGAACAAGGTCCACGGTGGAGATGAAGTTCTCAAAGTCATGCCGTGTGAACTGGAAGACCTGATGATGAGTTCTATCGCTGAACTATCCAGATTGTTTGTGTCCTTGTCGCCACGTGTCCTGAACTAGTGTTTTCCTGTAGCATTGTTGTCGCGTGTTCTCGAGGCTGTACTTGACCACAACAATTTCTGGCTGTGGCTTCGATTCTGAAGGGTGTGGTTCTTGTAAAGCTTCCCAACAAATCTGATGCGGCCTGTCTTCATCATCATGTTTATGAGTGGAAAGACCACTGCTAGGTTCTCCAAGGTTGACAAGATGGTGATGGTGCATGTAGACATCTCACACGAAGTCCATGGCCTAGTCGATTATGCGGGTTCATCCCGTAGGTCGGTGGCAAGAAATAGTCTGCAGAGTTTAGTTAGTGCAACTTTGCTTGTCTAGTAAGTACTATTGTTCAATACTTGATTTGTGTTTGTGAACCCGTATTGTTTATTAGTACCGCCGCTTTTGGTGTGTGGTCAGTCCCGAGAACGGTCTATGTTAATGTCCGTCCACTCAATTCATCAGATATTTTGAAGTATCCAGATCATATTTTTGTGAGGACGGTTTATCAATTATGGTTACACTCCAATATCTGTATGCATTGCAGGGTTTATCACACCCACCAGGATTTCCATTCCATGGATGTTCGGTCCATACGATTTGTCACGACCTTTGGACTGTCCCGCTTAGGGAGTAGGCGGGGCCCCGCATGCCACGCCGTAGTTGGACGATCAATCTTCCGCTTAGTACTTCAACATAGTGATTTCTGGTAAGGATTCATTCGTGTCACATCAAGTAAATCTTATTGATTTACTGTCTAAATCTTATTGATTTAATGTCATGTTTTCTTTCTTTTCCTGCAATTTTACGATGCAGGTTTTGCCATGTGACATTCATCACAGAATAAACCGTTTGGTTTGCTCTACGATGGCTATTTTTGCAGGTTTCACTTCTTATGTCGTGTCAGTAACGAAGGCACTGTCCATTACTTATATTAATGGAAAAAATTCGACCAGTCTGTTGTCTGAGTAGAAGCTGAATCCCTATGATGAACTGCAGTTTGGTTTAACAAAAACACCACAATTAGTCCTTCTCGCGTTTAAAAGAAATGAAGAAAAAACTGGATCACGGTCACGGATCCTAGTCAAGTTAGAAAGCTGATCATAGCAGACCAGACACGATTGCCGCTATATCTCACAGATCGAGCACCGCAGCTGCTCTAGCATCGACAATGGCGCAAGCTCATTCGATCCAGCCGAGGATTGGGCACCGACCACGCCGGTGGATTATTTTGATCTACCGGAGGATCGGGCATCGACACCGCACCGCTCCGACACCGCACCAACTCTACAAGGAGCACCATCTCCGCAGCAAAGAGCGGCTTCGCACTCTGCACCAACACTTGCACTTCAGATCGCTCCGCCCGTGCAGTTGCAACGGCAATGATCGGGCTGCGTTTGCACTTCATATACCAAAGTCCTTACAAAAACCGACATGTCTACTTTCTTGGTAAGCATTGGCCGCCCAAGTGCTTCGTTTTTTTTTCTTTCCATGTTGTTTCACATGATTCACTGTGTTGATCTAACTGTTTGGGTATGTCTTCTTGTTTCCAAACAGAGAATTCCTATAGCAACGAGGGAGTCGTTCAACAATCCGAGCGACCGCGGCCAAGTTTCTCTTACCATGCGCAGCCTTGGTCTGAATGAACCCGCTCAATATACCGTAAGTACAAAGGATGGTCGCATGATGATTGATGCTAAAGGATGGTCAAGGTTCAAATCTAAATCATATCTTGCGGTAGGGGATGATGTAAAAATCGAACTTTCTCGGCAAGGAGAGCTGGTCCAAATCAACTTTGAAATTAGCAGCACGCAAATGCCGAACTGATCTATCCTACGAGAGATTTTGATGTAATAATCTAGCATGGTGAAACAAGTGTCCTGTGTGTATAAGTAGTACGACAGTATAATTTATCACATGGTATATCGCTGATAGAATTGCAACTCGATTGCTGGTTAGGAACTCGCTGCTCGATTTCATTCCAACAGCTTGTCGTGCTTTATTCAATTTTGTGTATTCGCATTGCGACAAGATCTAAAACCAGCGCTGCATCGATCGCTTGCAATAGGAAAAGCGCCGAGGTAGAACACATGGCCCCCAAACATGCAGGGTCGGCTCATGCCCAAAGTCCGTAACCGTGAGCCTATCTCGAGTATTATATTCTCATTTGAACCCCCATAAAAAAGCTGAACCCCATAATGCCCGTATGCTATGTGAGGGAGTATATTTCTCGGCAAGGTGAGCCTGTGATATAAAAGATTTGTATGTTTCTTTTACGAGGGAGTATCTCTGTCAAAAATATATTTATGTGTAACTAGTTACTCATGTCTTTCTACTTCCTTTCGCTGATATGTGGGCAACCGCAACGGGTCCACGTGCCATATGCACAAATTAGAGTGCACAAATTCACGGTAGACACACCCGGTCAGAAGCGCCAAGAATAATGCAATGAGCCGTCAAATCACAACCCCCTTTCCAGCTTAAGCAAGAAGTCGGACGGACGAAGCGGCAATATTTCACTAGGCCTGAATCCCTTCTCCTCGCTCGCTTGTTCAGAGAAACCCCTCTCGGCGATTGCATAGGGTTTCTCATGGAGAACCAGGTAGGAATTCTTCATCCATCCCCGATAAATCCAAGTCCCTTGGTCGCAGGTAATCCTAGGATGGAAGCCGCCGCCGTTGATGCATTTTTCTTCCTACTGAATCTAGTGTGTTTCATTTGCAGTGCCCAAAGTGCGAGTACCCTACATGTTTCTGCGCCCTCGGCGAGACACCACACTTGTTCCTTCTCATCCTAACACAGCATTTTGAAACGCACACAGTATGTTCCTAGAATCCTCTTTTCTATCTGGGAGGGTGGTTTTTTTTTAACTTGTTGTGTTCTCATATTATTTTTCTATCCTCTTTTCCTGCAGTGTATTATTTGCTCTGCCAGAACACATGTACTCAAGATGCTCGGCCTTGCCATAACTGAATACACTAGTTTAATGGTCACAGTGAAGACAAGCCATGGATATAAGTTCCGAGTTGGGTTCATGAACCAAGAAGATCGTTGTTTTTTTATGGACGAACTTGGATAAACTTTCTCAAGTGTTACAGACTGAAAGTTGGCGCACGAATGTTGATGGAAATAGCAGAACCTGGTCTCATTTTCACTGCGATCATCCACCCCGACGTTGTTCCAATTGTTCATCCATGTTAGTTTTGTATCTGGTTCTTTCTTGTTGCCTTGATTACTTCTTAATCCACCTATTATGTCTAACTAATCACAATTTAACTTTAGAAGTAGCAACGAATCTCTCACGAATATGCTACTTCTAACTAATATTTTCTTATAATTGGTGGCACGTGTAGGTTTTTTCAGAGTTAAGCAGTCTGCTCATTTGTTACTCTGTAATAACTCGGCCGTTACTAATGGCACTGAAGTTGATCGATCAACATCCACAAGTTCCTACACTTTATTGATCGCCTTGAGGTCCTTGTGGGGCTTTCAATGGTGGAAGGCCACGTGGGATA